>WNNJ02003145.1:0-107333 GCA_012934845.2 Pomphorhynchus laevis
AATAAATATTATAACTATATAATATTATATTTATACATGCAAAATTTCTTTCTACATATAATAAAGTATATAATACATAGCAAATAATGTATGATATATTTATATCTTCTACATATATAAATATATGTAGAATGTTGTCAACGCAGTTTTCTGCTGTATTTTTGTGTGATAAAATTTTATTTTCTATAAAATATATATTTATGTATATTTTTATATAGCTTTTATATTTTGAAATCATTCAATACATTCTTTATTTACTTTTGTTGGATACCAGGTGTCTGACGAATGTATCATCATTAATACATTCTTATCGCTTAGATTTCATAAGCTGAACGTATTGTCCATATCGACAGAACCAATAAATGTAATTTTATATTTATATAATATTATATTATATAAATACATGTATTATATTATATTATAATTATATTTCTTCCATCATCAAAGTCAATTTTCCTTGAAATGCAATTTTAATTTTATAGTTTAGTCTGATACTATAACCGCAATTTAATATAATAAATATTTTTATAATTACAAATATTTCTTATAAATAATAATATATTTCATATAATATAAAAATATAATATATTTAATATTTTGTCAACATTACATTGAAGATATTAAAATATTATATATATGTCGCAACATTTATACAATAAATATAGAACTTTAGGATTAAATCTTGGTAATTTGATAAACTTTAATTCCATAAATGTATATGGATCTGTTTATGTATTTCTTGGATACTTATGTAATAATTACAAAATTATTACAATGATTTTGTATTTTTTTTACAATGATTTTTATTGCAATGATTTTGTAATTATACCAGAAAAATTAATCGATAATAACAATTTCATTTTCAAATAATGGAACATGCGATTGCGTGGAATTAATTTTAATCATTAATCTTATTTTTAAAATCTTAATTATTAATTAATAACAATTTTCAATTGACCTTTATTTTATCATTAAAATATTAACATTTTTGCTTTAAATCAAACTCGAAATAAGGATATGATAAAGTGGCTTTGTTAGTTCATGTTTAATCTATGGCGAAATTGAACGGAAAAATATTCTACTGAATATTTTAATTATTATGCGAATATTTTGTTATAATCAAGCAAAATATTTAATTGAGTACGATGTGATTTTGTATTGATGGAACTCAGCTGCTGATGTAATATCACTTTCAGTCCTTTCTATTAGACGAGATCATTCGACTATATGATGTCTTCGGAACTTCATGTGTGTTTTAAGCGGTGCTTTCCGGTTTAATTTTTATTATCACATTATTTAGTTAACAATAAATTATTTTAATATGAATTATTTTTGCTTGCCTTAAGCGCAAATTATGCAGTCCTGATATAAATAATGTTTTATTTATTAATGAAGCATCAATTACAGAGATAGCAAATTCAATTTTGTTTAAATGTCACTTTTATGATAATTTATAGATTTCAATCAAAGTTCACATAGCGTGCATTTTTTCTTAAGTTCGTATAAAACGGTTCTCTAAAAAGCACAAGCAGTTTGGTATGCTTTTGAACTCTACAATTAATTTATGCATATTCTTGAAAATTCCAGTGATTTAATATGATTGCATAAGTAGTTGAATGCTGTTTTTATCACTCAAATACAAAGTTTATATTAATTTAAGTTACTAGCGTTAAGTTTTAAAAAAACTAATTTTTTATATTATCAATTATCATTATTCTGAATATTTCAAAGATTAAAATTTTTTATCTTTACAAACTCATAATATATTTTCTCGCAGTCAATTACAGTCAACTTATAGAAAATAAGAAGAATATTAGTCAACTTATAGGCTACTAAAGTTGAATAATATATAATATATATTATATATTATATATTTTTTCAAGTAAAAAAATATTATTTCAATAAATTTACATTTTAAGTTCCCACAAATAGGATCACAATATGTTTAAAAGAAAATCATTATCATTGTGCAATTTGCAACTTAATGTCTATGACCGAATGTACCTGTGCATTGAGTTTGGAACGCGGTGCTCGGAAACAATGTGATATCGACCTTGCGAGTGCAATCGCAATCTTCGTACGGAGCCACGTTATTGTGCTGAAAAACTCAGACTTGTGTTTTTCGCTGATCTTTGTCGCTAACACACGTAGAGTTGCGTTTGCTGCTTTGCCAGTACCACCCGTCGACGCAAACACTAAGGGGCAGAAGGTACTGTGATCAACCTCACGTATCCATATCTCGTACTTGCTTCGCTTTCGTTGCTCATGATACTCGAAGCAAGCAGCCGACGATCGCGATATATAGGATGGAGCTCTTTAGTTGAAAATGCATACGTCAAAAAACGTACGCTCCATCCTACCAACGAATAATCCACTGCACACAATATCAGGACATGCGTCTGGTCTTCGAGTTGTCGCATTATTGTCGAAACTTATTGTATCAGGAACACCAGATAGATTTGGCTCAGCGGCGACCCCAGAGCACACGTCTGTGAGTACTTTTGATAAAAGGTCGCGGATCTCATTATGGCGTATCGTCAATAAACCGCCCCTTTTACATGACAATGCATGAACATTATTCAACTCCTCCCCGCATATACATTTTTTAGCTATCTTAGATGAGGTCCAAGCGTATAATAATTGAATACATAATAATTGAAATAACACGAGCTTCATAAATTATCAGGAACATAAACGGTTTATACGAACTCTTATGATAAGCATTGCGGAGAGCATCCTGGACAATGCAATTTCTGGAGATATATTACATATATATTATATTTTTCATTTTGTTCTTGTCTTAATTCCAATTTTTTAAGCTTATAACAATATAGTAAGCATCCATAAAATGATCATGGGAGTGATTCGAACAAATAATAGTTTCATTTTACAAAAATTGAAATTTTCATTTTTGCACGAATGATATCATTATTACAATTCGTATATATACTCTGTGGTTTACCCTGGATTATGTCAGTATATGCATATAATATACCATATTATGATATAATATTATAATCAAATCAGTTAATTGAGTTACGTATTTAATATAATAAAAATTTAAAGAAAAAAGAATAAATAGTAATGCAAAATCAAAATTTAACAATTAAATAATAAATAATAAAATAATTATAAATAATAAATAATTGCTATAATTTTTGTCATAATTTACATAAAGTTAAATAAAAAATTGAAATTTAAAATAAATGTCAATATTTATGAGTTGAATAATAAATGATAGACGATGTATTCGAATAAGGATTAGATGTAATCATTAGAAACTGCTATGTTATCAGGTTTCGGCCATATTCCTCGACCCAACAGCAGCGGAACCAAATACGCACTAATGACGTATTTCCTTTGATGAAATTTGATTATTTAGTGTTTCTTATTTTATTCAAAATATATTGTTTATTATCCATTCGTAAAAAATCCATTTACTAGTTGAATTTAATTTTTAATAATATTTTGTTGTTTATACTTCACAATAAAAACAGAAAAATTCGTCAAACTTGCTTAAATATTAGCAGAAAAATAATGCCGTATCAATAATACATAGTTTTAGTAGTTCTGACAAAGGTTATATTACTGGGAAAGCAAAGTCTACAGGTCAATAATAACTTGCCAGTAGAACAAATCATATCAGACAATTGATCCTACGTATTTTATCCTATATATCAATTTATATATCAATTTATACTAATATCAATTTAAAATTTAAAATTGAAATTTTTAAAAAAAGTCAATTATATGAATTGAATAATAAATAACAGACAATGTATCAGAATAAAGATTAGAGATCATCATGGAAGTAGGGCCAACTACATGCCAATGACGTATTTCGTTTGATAAAATTTGATATCAACCACCTTATTCTATTACAAAGTACATTATTTATTATTCATTTATTAAAATTTTCCCGCTAAAGAGTTTAAATTTGTTTTAATTAATATTTGATTGATTCATATATTTCACTATTTTCTGTTTGATGATATTTTTATGGTAACCTAGTTTAATGTATATTAATTATTAATTATCTAATTATTTAATTATTAAATGTATTATATTTTATGGAATGCATGAATACTGATGCAAAAAAAGAAAATTACTTAATTTGATTCAATATGCATCTATTAAATTATTTTGAAGCAAGTTAATACCATTACATATTGCGACAATTCTTAAAATTTCATTATTTAATGTATATTATATGGTATGCATGAATGCTCATGCAAAAATATGTTTCTTGTAAATTTAAATATGTCATCTTTACGATATAAATTAAAAGTAGTTTTAATTTATGTTAATTTAATATTCATATCTAGATATATACCCTTCTTTAATATTGCTAAATCAAAAAAAGCAAAATTTAATAATTTAAATGTTTTTCCTGTTTGATCATATTTTCAAATACGTGCTAAGGATGTATTTCCTCTGATAAAACTATCTAGTATTTTATTCTAATACAAAGTATATTATTTATTATCCATAAACATTTTCTGCTAATGATTTTAAATCTATTTTTAATATCATTGTGTTGATTTATACATTTTACTATTTTATTTTTGATTTTATTTTTATAGTAACCCAGTTTAAAATATGTATCTATTAAATTATTTAAATGATTTTGAAGAAAGCCAATATCGTTACAAATTGTTGCAATTCTTAAAATTTCATTATTTAATGTATTATATTTTATATTATATGGTATGCTTGAATGCTCATGCAAAAATGTTTCTTGTAAATTTAAATGTCATCTTTACAATATAAGTTAAAATTAGTTTTAATTGATGTTAATTTAATGTTCATATCTAGATATATACTTTCTTTATCATTAATATTGGTTTTATTAAGAATGAGGCTACCTGGATAAATTTGTTCGCTTATTGAATAAAAATTTTAAGAGTTAAATAAACATTAAACATCAATAAATCGAAGCATATATTTAATACCTTTATATAATTTAGATTTGTTTTTTAAACAGTTATGAACAAATTCATATTCTATAAAGCTTAAAAATAAGTCGGCTATAATTGGGCTACTATTACCACCCATTAGAACACATTTGATTTGTCTAAATATAGATGTCCCTACCTCTCAATAATTTTGATTTATTAAAATATTTAAGGATTCTAACTATACATAAACTACATATCATTACATATTGTTGCAATTTCTAAAATTTCATTATTTAATGTATTATATTTTTATTATATGGTATGCATGAATGTTCATGCAAAAATATGTTTCTTGTAAGTTTAAATATGTCATATTTACGATATAAATAAAAAGTAGTTTTAATTGATGTTAATTTAATGTTCATATCTAGATATATACATTCTTTATCATCAATATTGGTTTTGTTAAGAATAAGGCTTTATGGATAAACTTGTTCATTAATTGAATAAAAATGATTAGAATTAATAATATTTTTGTTTGATCGTAATTAAATGTTCATTTCTAGCTATATCCCTTCTTCATCATGAATATTAGTTTATTAATAATAAAATATGTATCTATTTAATTATTTAAATAATTTTGAATGAAGTCAATATCATTACATATTATAGCAATTCTTAGAATTTCATTATTTAATGTATTATATTTTATATTATATGGTATGCATGAATGCTCATGCAAAAATAAGTTTTTTGTAAATTTAAATGTCATCATTACGATATAAATTAATAATAGCTTTAATTGATGTTAATTTAATGTTTTTATCTAGATATGTACCTTCCTTATCATTAATATTGGTTTTGTTAAGAATGAGGCTCTAATTGAGAATAAAATTATATAATATTAAGAATCAATTCTATTCCTTATTTTAATTGCAGAATTGTCATTTTAAATAATCATTTTATTGATTTATAATCTTGCAGCTAAATTCAACAGTTCAATTGCAAATATCGTTCTGTCAATTAGTGATTCACAATGATCATTGATAGTAAAAACAATCTAATAAGCTATTATACATCTCTATGTAGTAATTAGGATAAGTTCCCCGCTTTAATGAGTCTGTTCAAGATTTCAATAGAATCACACTTATTTTAATTTGATAAAATCTAATTCGCATAATGACTATGCTTATTTTCACTTAAAAGCATTTAAGCAACGCATAATTCATTAGCAACACGCGTTCAATAAATGTCCTTGACAAAAATTTTGATTTTCTTGAAAGTAAAAGGTCAAAGATGCGCGTTTTGAAGACATGACAGCTGTTATTAGATTCAAACAATTGCATTGTAATCTATAGCGAGAAATAGATTAAGCGTGTCCTGCTCAGTGCATTGATGGATATAGTGAGTAATCAAGATTTCGGGTCACAATAATGATCATTTCTAAGCTAAGATTTTTAAATCTTAAAGAATTTGAGATATCTTGCCAAATATTGTTGAGTTATTGCGAAAGCCTTTTTAAATTCAAATCTTTTAAAATTTTAATAGTTACAGTATAATTTAAAAATGAATAATAATTTAAATTATTGACATAACTTGATTGCATCTGTGAGCTGAAATTCTTCTGATTGTGGCACGATTTTTTCCTCACAGGTATTGATCTTATTTTTGATACAGCAGAGAGCTACTAATCAGTCTGGGTGGATCTCATCAGCTGCTGACCAGACCTACGTTTCACGTTTCGACCCTTATTATCTACTTACTCCGTGTACTGGTGTTGATTGGATTCGAACTCATGACATCTGTATCGCGATTCAACGTTACATGCACTAGGCTGGCTGCTCTAGTGATTTAGATATAAATTTCTGTATATTACTTTTGGTAGGGGATCGTATTCTAACGATCTATTAGAAACATACCTTAGCTGTGGGATTCGCTATCCAGATCACTGTTTTTCATGCTGTCACTTGCTAATAAATGTTTTTAATTTTACTTGATTGCATTTGTGAGCTAATAGGTATATATTTCTGTATATTAACTTTAGTAGGGGTTCATTTTCTAACGATCTATTAGAAACCTTTTACTTTCAAGAAAATCAATAGATTTTGTCAAGGAATTTTATTAAACGCTAATGAATTATGCGCTGCTTAAATGGTTTTAAGTAATTATGCATATCAGATTTTATCAAATAATACAATTTAAAAATATAAATATATTTAAATATTTATATTAATAAAACAAAATTTTCTATTCCTATTCTTGATACACCAGGACGATGCATCAAGAATAGAAACAATACCTGTGAGGACTTCGTGTCACAATGATTCAGCTCACAGATTGCATCTGTGAGCTGAATTTTCTATTAATTTTTATAAAATTTCTATTAATTTTAATTGTAATTAAAATTACAATTTTAATGTTAAATTAAAATTTTTATATTTAAATCTAAAAGAATTAAAATATTTTGCCAAATATTGATGACTTATTGGGAAAGCTTTTAAATTTTAACAATATTTAAAATATTAAAAATGAATATTGATTTAAGTGTTTGTTTCATCAACATTTACATTTAAATATTCATATTTTTAAATTGTACAATAAAAATTTCAATTCTAAGATTTAAAATTGAGATTAAGAATCGAATTTTCTGTTCTTTTAAAGGAAAAAGTATGTCCGTTTTGAGAATTCGGTAAAATTCAGATTTCGAAAATCAGTTAATGAAACAATTAAGAGATTGATGCACTAACTAAATGTAAGCAAATAAAACACGCGTCAGTATCGAACTAGCGTCGACTAGGTTGTGAGCTATACTGTAATGATTAGATAGCCTTATACCGATCAAACAAGTAGATATTGTCCCCGGTAGTATCAGCAATGGCGGCGACAATTCCGATCATATTGGAGTTTTTATTACTCAGCATTTGTGTGTAGTTGATGTTCGTGGTTGGTGGATGATGGTTATTTGCTGGAATCGTATAGAGAGAGTAACTTGTGTGTTGCTAGAACTTCTGTTCTCAATCTCCTCCATCCCTACATCGATGCTATACACTGACTTTTTCTAGCTGCCTGTGATTTCTTCCTATATCAGCATTCTCCCGTAATGCTGATGTAGGGAAGAACGACTTTCTCCAAAAGAGTCTATTTTCATTAAGTGTAAATGAAAATCTAAATTCGACTGCTAGCCGTAAGTAGTAGTTGTAAAAATATCACATCGATTAGCTGGTCGTCAATTTTTCTTAATTTTATAAAGTACAAATTATGCTTTTAATTAGAGTGGAGCTGACTACTTTAAACGGCATCGATTAGAGGAGAGCGAGCAAAAATCGGCAACTAATTATCATCTAAAAATTGCAATGCGTGCATGTGCAATTGAACGATAATTACGCTCCGTTGAACAGTAGTTGTACAGAGCAAAAGCAACTTCGAAGAAAGAGAAATTATTCGCGTAGTGTGTGAATGGAAAAGAGAAAGCATTTTTTCTAACGACGAGAAAGCGGAAGTGAAACGCCGCGTTTTCAGCTTGGAGTACCACCAACACTGCACTTTTGAACAGTGCAGTAAAATGGGGAGTAAATGCAGGAGACTACTTTAAAATGCAAAAGATTTCTGCTACAATGTATTCTACAAATGTAGTCTGTAAATATTAAGTCGAGGGACTGATGAAATAGACAAAATTAGCAAAAAAAGGCACGCTGTGAAGCGTTGTCTTAATTGAGCGTGGGTGTTCTCATAAGCTTGGTTGCTATGCAGTCACAACGACGCAACGAAACTGCCTGGAAGGTTACATTGTAACAGGCGGCCAGCAATATATACTGCTTTTAAATGTCAGACAGTACACGTAAATGAACCCTATTTTATAATTATTAATAATTATTATCAACGACAATTTAAAAACACTCAGAAGCCCCGTAAAATCAAATTTAAGAGGTCGATCCTCAAAAGCAGTAATCTGATTATGTCAACGCTGCTATTGATGATTTATCACTCGGTTTTCTGCTATTGATATAACGGAAGGGAGTGAAATAATTATTCAAAATTCGATTTTCGATGAAATATTATTTGCATTAAATCAACTAATTTGATTAAAACTATAGTCAATCAATCAAAATCTTCATTACGTTCCACAGCCATTTTTGCGTCCCCCATAGATGCAGCAAGCTCTTCCAGATTAGTATCACGGCTATGGAATCCCAATGTCTGCATTTGTACAAGTTCGGATGCATAAAGATGTTCTTGAGTTTGGTTTGGTTGTTGATTTGTCGGCTGATGTTGCTGGAGATGAAGACGATCTAATGGTTGAAACAACGAAGCAGTATAATCTTGATTTGAGTATTGTAAATTTTGAAATACTGTTGTTGCATAAGCTGTTTGTCTATTGCTTGGTGATCGAAAAGAATCCACATCAGATGAAGTAGGTTGACTATTCATTTGATTATCGACTAGACCGCTTATATTTGAAGATATCAACTGTGAATATACTTGTGTGGATGTGTCCTTAAGACGAATTAGATTCTTTAGAATTTGTACAATCGTCCTCAATGCTCGAGTATTTGTGCATAGAGCACAAATTTCAGGTATTGGCCACTGACTCATAAACTCATGAATTACACGATGTACTTGTTCTCTTTGTCCTTCGTCCTGTATAAATTCATATGTACGCAGCAGATTAAGAAGAATCTTAAGCAGATTAAGTAGAATACCAGGATCGCAAAGAGAATTATTCATATTTGGGTTAAAACTGGATGCCCGCAACATGTCGAATAACATGAGAGGATTTTCAGCATCGACTACTAATAATTGTTGAGGGTTCATCGTAGAATACCGATTAGTGTTTTCGCTTGACGTAGATTGCAAAGGCGACTCTAAACGGTTTGAATTAGATACATATGAACTAGACGAATCGATTTGAAATGTAGTATTCTGAGATGCCACCGGGTTTGGCAGGAGGTTTGTATTTTCAGTTCCTACTTGACTAGTGTTAGCTGTACCAGATGAACTAGAATAAGTATTCAGAGGGTTATCGCCAAACTGCTCATGTGCCACATTAAGCATTGGTTCTTGAAAATCGCGATAAATTCTCTGTCGAACTTTATATCCGCTCGGTAATCTCTCAAGGTTAATCAGGGCTCTGTCATGGTTTCTCGTAATTTCCTGTATAGTTGTAGGAATACGAATCATTTCCATTGTTTGACACATTAAATCCGGATTGTTAACGAATTGTGAAACCTCGTGGTTCTGCTCCCTCACTCTTTGCATTTGTGGATTGTTAAGCTTAATTGAACTAAGCAATGCAGGATTACTCATAAGTCTTTGAGCCAAATTATTACTTAGAAGGTTTTGAACTGCATGTGGATTTGTCTGAATAGTGCCAAAAATATTTTGTTGTACTTCAGTACAATTTGAATTTCCAAATGGAAGGTTCAAAAATGGTGCAAGTGTTAATCTGGATAATGTTGCAGTTCCATAGGTATGTTGATCAATATTCGGTTGAAGCGATATCAACCCCTCCTTAATTGTTGGTGATTGCTGAAGTGACAAAGAAGCATTATTTGATTGTTTAGATGTTGAGTGATATGCCGAAGGTCGTCGTGGAGACATGAGTTGCAGGACAGGCATGTCAACCTCAGAATGGTCGCCTTTGACGACGGAAGCTGACCGAATATTGGAGTCATGAACTATCTCAACTGACTGGGCCTCGGGCTGTGCAAGGTTGCTCAAAGAAAAGAGTCGCGGAGATGGGTCGTCACAAAATCCAAGACTTTTCTCTAGTAAGGGTTGGCCCATCTCGTCAAGACTTTTGAGGATCGCTTTAGCATTTCCTCTCATCAGTGCGACGGACAAGCGCTGAAATAACTGACCCGCTGTGCTACAATACGGGGTACCGTTTCTACATGACATAGAACGAGCAATGAAACGAATTAGCTTTTCCCCTTGGGGGTTCCATCCTCCGTAAGTTTCAACAACTGCTGCCGTAAAACTGTATCCATTCTCCTCTAATTTGCGTTTATATTTCCTTTCCTTGACACAGGTGGCATACTTGCTTGCGGCATAGCCAGGGATCTCAGAAGCCATGGAAATATAAGCATTTTGTTGAGGGTTAGTTACGGCAAAATCAACTGCTAAAGGAGGGTCCTTATAAAATATAATGTCCGCCGGTCTCTCTCGCAAACCACGAATAAGGTTGGGTACCTCCTTTGCCACCCTCAATCCAGCAGAAACCGCTGCTTGAAAGACTGTATCCCTCAAGCTATCATGTCGAATTCCAGGGTGGCCTCCAAACTGACATGTTAAGGCGTGGAAGCCGAATTTGTCTGCCATCCTAAGGCAGCGTCTGCATCGGTAATCACTGTTCCAGAGAGACAACCCTAACCAAAGACGTAGTAGCACAACGAATTCATTTGGTGCCAAGTTCATATGTGTGGCTTTGCTAGGGACGGCCTGTAACCAAGCACACGCGTGTGGGCATGAAACTGCCAATAATCGGGCAGTATTGAAGCGATCGGCATTCTCCAATAGCCTGCTGCGCGACACTTCGTCAATGTGACAAGATAATCCTCGTTGATTTGTTTGCGGATTGCCTACCTGTTGCGGAATAATAGATTTAACGAATTCGTACCCAGGGAAAGTTAAAGGGTCAAGATTTAATTGGCTAGCGACAGTGTCTACACTAGACAGGAAGGCTGCCTGAGAGTGTTGGAAGCAGCTTCGAAGGCCCAGTCCTCCCATCTTCAGCGGTAAGCAAGCTTGCATCCACGCCCACTTATCGGGTTGAATAGAAGTGATATTGCTAAAACACTTCAATATCAAGCGGTCGAACAAACGGAAAAACTCTTCGGCGAAGGCGGGGTCTACAGTGCGCATTAAGTGGTTTACCCGTGGAGCGGATGCGCAGCTACGAAGCAGGATGAAAGCAACTTGTGGGTCAGGGAGATTTTCGAGCGAGTCCAGAGTTTGACGCAGGGATGGTAGAACAACATCGACAAGGTATCCCGAACAATGTTCCTTAGACCCGATGGGACTTCCAAGAATTGTAAAGTTTTTTGTGGTGTTGACCAATGTGATCCATGGGCATCTGTTCTTTATCAAGTCGACCTTGTCTTCCCTACCAATTACTTCGGTTTTTTTCCAGTTAATAGACAGTCCAATCGCAGGAAAATTAGCAGCAAGACGAGCCAGAGCCTCGCCCACCGCAATAGGAGTACCGCCGATTATTCCGTCGTCGAGGTACCACCTATTTAAGCTGACACCTTCAATCTCCGATATCTGGACCACAATCGGATCAATCGCCAGGCAAAATAGAACTGGACCAAGAGGATCTCCTTGTTGTACCCCTCTTCGAGACTGAAGAGGTTTCAGGCTACCGAACCGAAGGCTTGAGGTAGTGCCGTAGCACCATGATGTCCAACGACTAATTTCTGGAAAATTCTTATCGATCGCGTTGACGAAGGAATCCCGGTTCAGCGTGTTAAAAGCATTAGCCAAGTCGATTTTAGCCCAAACCCAATTAACATTTTGATCATGAAGTTGTTGTAGCCGACGTGCTTGATGTACTATCTGTTCCATTCCGTTTGGCGTCGCTACACCGAGCTGGTGCGGATGGAGGGATTCGGCAAATCGCTGTCGAAGTTTGGAGCAAATACACTTAGCGCAAAGACGACGTAATGTCTCCCCAATGGCAATGGGGCGGATCCCTCCATCTGGTTTGTTCAATGCCATGAGATTAGCACCGGCGACAAAGGGCACGAGGTCGTTCGGGAGAGTACCAGCGATCATGTTGTTGACTAGTGATGTTAGGCGTTGAAGCAAAACCCCGTGATCTACCGACAGCATATCTCGAATATGTTCTGCCCTCAAACCTAAACGGCCAGGAGAGGAAGAGGGTGGGAATGATGATACTGCGGCCTCAACTATGTCTGAGTCAACCGACAAGGGGGTATTCAAAGATGGCTGTCCAGGACTTTGGAGAACATCATGTAAGGGGTGTAGCTCTGTCAGTTTACCGCGTAAAGATTCTGAAAATTCGCATGCACTATTCGACGTAAGGCGGCGCATCGCTTTTCCGAAATTGCCATTTCTCGCCAATTCGATGACTTCCATAAATTCATTTTTCTTATCATTAGTTCCTCTGAATTTCCTGGATGATCGAAGCCCCGAAGAGGAAAGGCAATCACGCTCTCTTCCATTTTCGAATTTGTCTATAAGCGCGTTGATATTAGATCTAGTGTTGTCTCCGGCATGGTGCCGACCTGAGGAAGTCTGTAGGCATAGCTTCGGAAAGCACAGCAAACGCTCCCAATCGTTGGATGAATTTGAGCACAATGCCTCTAGAATTAAAGAGGAAAAAACATTGGCAACTCGGCGGCGAAGATTCCACTAATTTGATGTAAAAGTTTAATTTATTATTTGTTTATTTTGTAACTAGATATTGAAAGTAATTATTTCAATCTCTTTTGTAGTTCAATCAATAATGAAAACATGAGTGAAAAATCGATTTATATCTTCAATGATTAAAACAAACGAGGGATCAAATATACGGAATCTGTTTAAATTTTCATTGGAACTTTTTGTCGGAGACCTGATAACATAGCGGTTCCGTCTGATGACCTTTAATCTTTATTGTAAAACGTATATTATCTATTAATTCGTTCATAAAATGCTGGTATATAAAAAATTACCTTTTAAGATACATATAGTTCCATTTTTAATGTTCCATTTATACTAAGAAATTGAACTTAAATCCTTTAGTTTTGTTTGAAAGTATTATTTGTTAATAATACTTTAATTCATAATAAAACTTTGGCTGCTTTGTTAGGTTGAGGAATATTGGCGGCGAAACCTGATAAGTAGGTCCTTCTGATTAAATCCAATCTTTATTCTAAAACATATCATCTATTAATCGCATAAAAATGTTGGGTTATTAAATTTCTTTTTAATTCATTTAAGATTTAGATAATTCAATTTATTAAACATTAATATATTAATTTTTATTTAATTTATAGATTTATTTATTTTAAATACCATTCATTAATCGATCCATCTTATTGTTCGCGTTTTCTCGCTCAATTGCAGGGTTCGTTGTTTCTGCTCAGTCCACTCCATTTGACCCGATCTAGAGCGTCTTCTGGTTTCACCATGACGGCCTTCATATCTGCATTCACCTCATCGCCGTCTCTACAACATATTTTCCATTTCAACGTGACATGTGTCCATATTAGAGCAGCCTGGCCTGTGGCATATTATCTGTAATTGGTGCAACCCTCATTTTCTACCTTATGTTTTCATTTCTGATGTGGTCAAGGCGGGATATGCCCAGTGTCCATCACATTATTTGCATTTCCATGGCATGCATGACTTGTTTCTCTTTCGATGTTGCTGGTCTGCATTAAATCCCATATAATGCCACTGGGCGTACAGCGGTTTTGTATATTTTGGCTTTAAGGCGGCAGGTATACGGCGATCACACATTACCCCCGTCACATTTCGCCATTTATGCCATGCTGCCGTTATTCGTGATTAGGTGTCAGCACTTGTGCTACCATCGCTGCGGATGACATAGCTCAGGTAATGAAACTCCTCAACCCTCTTAAGGTTTTCGCCGTCGATGTTGACCGTGCCATCTGTTTGGGGTTCGCTCTCCATATATTTTGTCTTTTTGACATTTAACCGAAGTTTGTGGATGTCAAGACTAGTCTTCCAGTCCTAAGTTTGTCATTGTATCTCTGACCGAGCGGTACTGGATAGGAATACATCATCGGCGAACAATAGTGTCCATGTTGGCGCGTTTTGTAAGTGGACTGTAGTTGTGTCCATGCCGAGGTTGAGCAGGAGGGACAAGAAAGCCGATCCCCGATGAATACCGACAGTGATTGGGTATGGCGACGACGTTCCCGATTTGCAACAGACTGTACTGGTCACGTTAGTGTAGATATGTTGCACCCATGTTACTTCATGGACACCATGTGATCTTAGAGCATGCCAAATATGGTCGTGAGCTACGCGGTCGAATGTCTTCTCAAGATGTAAGAACGTCATATACCCAGTCTTCTTTTCACATAGCTTTTCCTGAATAAGGTGGGCTGCATGCATTGTATCTGTCGTGCCTCTTTCCTTTACGAATCCGTACTGGTGTGACGTAATATTTACGATCGTCCTAAGGCGGTTGTCGAGCATTCCTATTTTAAATAATCCAGTTAACAATCGAAGCATTTATTATATTGGTTCATTAATATTTTCTTACATTTTCGACATCTATGTTTTGCATGTTTTGGCTTTAAGAAATTTACGTTAATATTTTCCGATATTCAAATATTTTTCAAAATTATCCCTCTCTCTATAAACGTAGAAAACATTACAAAACATAAGCTTTCAGCGTTTTTAAAGTCGAAAACAATTCTCAAATGCAACTTAGACTTGTTTTAATTAAGGCACTTTATATAAAAATCAGTTTTTAACTCATCACTGAATTTATTAGAATTCTGTGTCCTCGTGTATATTCAATTTTTTTTATTTATTAAAGCGTATACCATCCAAAGTAAATATTGATTCAAGCGGATCGTGATGAACGATAAAAATTTAATCTTTAAACTTCATTATATAGAAAAGGAGCAGCCATGAGTACCTGTCGTGTTATCATTTTTAGCCACAATTCTTCTAGACCGTTTATTGAAGCGCATACATCCGAAGTAAAATATTAGTAGAACACAAAGTGAGCTTTCCGATCAAAAATATATATTCCTGCTTAGCCTTTACATAGTAATTTTTACCTGTTTGATTTGTGTCATTTTGTTTTATTATTACACTAACAGCACGATTAAACATACGTTTTCATCAATCTATCAAAGTTCCAGCTCATTTCGAAATTGATTTTAACAATCGCGTTTTTATTTTTTACTTTTTACTTTTGATAAATTCTAAAAATTAAGTATTCACAATACATTGTTGAGCTTTTATTAAGTATTAACGCTCACTGCAACACGCACTATTTCTAAAACGAGCGTTAAATAGCATTTCCGAACGACTTAACGCAATATATAAAGAGTTCAGTATATACACTTTGCGGACTTTTATTCTTGGCTGTTTTAAACTATACATAAAATATGCGAGGACTCTGAACTTATTAAAATTCTTTGTTCTCGTGTATATGCAAAATTTTATGACAAAATATGACTATTGTTTGTAAAATAGAATCGGATTAGTTAATGCCGTCTACGTATTTTGTACGATGCATAAATTAAAAAGTATAACCATCATTTTCATGATGTTTTCAAAAATTCAGATGTTTTTAGAATCAGGAAGAAATAAATTCTACTTTAACAAATCTATATTTCGATGACTATTTAAACTATTTTCATTCATTTTAGCAAAATATATACAAAACATAGCTACTGTTTTTATTTACTTATTAAAACTTTTTATTTTTATTCAATTTAACTTAAATATATTTAATGAAAGTTAAGGATTTTGTTTATATGCCTGATGATGGTTGAAATGGTTATCGAGATATAGAGTTTTAATAATAGAAGTAATATTTTTTTACTTAATAAAATTATTTATAAACAATTTTAATATTCATAAATAAACAAAGTTAATTTAATTAAATTTATTATTTACCTATATATTAATGTAATATAATTTTTTCAATTAAATAATAATTATATTTATATGCCTGATAATGTAGGAAGTGGATGAAGCAGTAAAATTGTTGATAAAGCAATGCCAAATTTAAGTAAAATACTTTTTTAGTGAAATAAATTTTAGTTAAAAATAACGGCAACATTTCCGAAAGGCGGACACAACTAGGCAAGAAAAAATTATAAAAGACGAAAGACCTTTATTAGACATTTAAAAAACATCTTTCATTTTTTAGCATAGTATAGGTAAAGTTTGAAATTAAAATTATTTTTTAATTAAAATTTGACTATTTTTCAAGTAAGTGTTCGGATTAGTTAAAAATTATCACACAATGATAGCACATTATGTATCTACACCACATATAAGTCTTAACTCGATACGACGTATATTACGCTTCAGAGAAAATGTTCAATTTTTTGAACTTAAAAAATAATTTTTCCTAAAAAAATCGATATGATAACCCATACTTTTTTTCATCTCACAACATCGACCATCAATCAATTAGCATTTACAAAATAAACTTATGAATTGATTTATTCAGTATGTTGAAAAAATTTAAATTTTAATTTTTTAAATTAAAACAAAAATAATTAAAATTTTACCATTGCCCTTGTTAGTAGTTTGTTTACTGCAATAATATTATAATACGATTACAAATAATATATCTACATTATTTTCAAGTTTGAGATTGATTTAACATGTATTACGTTGTAAAACAAAATTTAATTTTTTGAAATCAAAATACTTTTTAGCACTTTTGTATGATATCCAATCATCATTTTTAACTTATTATTTCCAACTTACAACAAATCAACGTATACACAACAAAAATGGGCAGCATTACTTTATTATCTTGAATAAAAATAAATTAATTTTTAACAATTTTAAAAATTTTAAACGCTGGTTTTATTTCTTCAATAATGAGAATACAGAAATTATAATGTGTTTGAACGATTTTCAGATGGTTTGGAATCTTCACGCATTGATAAGCGGACCGCTACGTGATGACAATGCATGTGTTGAATGGCTCGAAACGATATTTTAAACTGTAATTAAAATATGTAACAGGAAAAAAACGCTTTTTAATAAATATCAGAGATGTCACTTGATAATTGGTCGAAAAAATCAACGTTATTATATCTACACCAATGTCTCCACGCGAATTCCGCCAATTTTAAACCAGCGTTTAAATTTTTTAAATTGTTAAAAATAAATTTATTTTGATTCAAGATAATAAAGTAATGATGCCAATTTTTGTTGTGTATACGTTGATTTGTTGTAAGTTGGAAATAATAAGTTAAAAATGATGATAGGATATCATATCAAAGTGCTTAAAAAGTATTTTGAAGTTCAAAAAATTAAAAAGCACGCGTTCAATATTAAAGTAAAATTTTTTATTATTATATGGTGATGTAAATAAATCCTTTTTTTACAGCTTCACCAAATGGGATCATTAGCAAATGCACTGGCAAATGCCAGCGCAAGGTATCTTAATATCGGCTTACTTTTATTTTCCAAATGATGATACCATTCCGCGTGAATTTTTAGTAATCATAAAAGCCCGACGAGAAAAAATGCCGTCTGCTAGTCCTCCTCTGCATCCAGCAGTGGGACGGAACTGGCACTGATAAGTCATAGTGATGACGAAACGGCATTCGTCATTCTTTCGCGTCGGGCTTATATGATTACTAAAAATTCACCCGGAAAAGTATCATCATTTGAGACATAAAATAATTATAATAGCATCAATATGCTGTTAGAACCAATACCGGATATTCATTTTGAGTTTTCTAGCTGTAAATCAAATGACAAATCAACAATTTCAAGTTCTGGAATAGTCATTAGATCAGTAATCTTTTAAATGTAGCTGTAATAATGAAAGGTTATTTGATAATCAACTTAACTGCAGACTTTACAACAACAAATTTAGCTGATCTCCAAATGTATATAATTTAATAAATATTAAATATTAAATATTATTATGGGTATATTACTCAATTTGTAGTATACATAATATAAAATTTACTTTGCAAATCATAAGTCAGATAACAAAGAGTCTACAAAATGCTTCATTACGTTGCAAACATCTAATTCGCTAAAATGCACGCGTTCAATATTAAAGTAAAAATGTCTATTATATATGTTGACCTATTTTCCAGGAATCTAATTTATTTTTCAAAGACTTAATTAAGCGAACACAAACAACATTTTTGTCTTAACGCTAGCATAAAATCATTAAAATTTTCAAAAGCAAAATGTATGTACTTGTGTTGTTCATATTGTTATTCAAATTTTACAATTTTAAAAATTCGAATAGTTCGAAACGATGTACAGTAGCGTTTCACTAATTATGTACATTCGTTCTATTTGTTTTATTGTCCTTCGATTCTCTACAAACCACACTTTAAAAGTTCAAGTATTTCCTAATATTACGTTTATTTTATTATCTAATTAATATTTTACGAGATGTAATCGTAAATCTGTTTATATTGTGATCGTATTTGCCATTAAATACAAAATCGCATTTAAGCCTTAGTATTCGATTGGCTAAGTATTTAAGATGCCTTGCCAAATAAATAAAATGCTAGAATGTAAAAACAGCCAAACTTTAATTTATAATCGTCTTTGTCTAATTATACATATAATTGAAATCGTTTCTCAAAGTATTTTACTATATCAGTATTTTAGAGTTATTTGCTATAACTTTACTAATGAGCACCTGTAGATAAGGTGTTCATTGAAATACTATTTGTTAATGGTAAAGATAATATGTTGATTAAAAGCCAATTATGTTAATGGTGATAGGTTAATAGTACCATTTACCAAATCCCAACTTCAACTAGCTAATTTGTTTAAAATTAAACCAAAATTAGCAACATCACGATAAATTTACTCGCTTGAATATTATTTGGCTCCCGTATAAAATGTGGGTCAAAGAGACAGACAACTATTGACGAGAGTCAAAGAACATTCAAACACAATCAAGAATACCTTGCTGAATAAAGCAAGAATTAACTGCGCCGTATCCTAACGCGACAAATCACATAATAAAACACCATGTCGATACAAAATCTTAGGACTGAACCGAATACCTTGAAAAGAAATTGTTAAATCAAAACCGATTTAGCATTGCTATTAAGTCGTCACACGTTTTATATTGTCACCAAACGAAATTATATTTCGATGTTCGCTCTGTAATTTCTTAATTTTTGTTTTGAAAATTGTGAGCATGTGCACTACCTAAATATAGGAAACAAATTTGCTTAATAAAAATGCCTTTTTGCCTTTGAATCATTTGGATAAATACCAGCATTACAATCGATTATTTATATTTTTTGGCTTTATCCTTTTTTAAGTTTTTTACAAAACCTTTTTTATTACGATAAACAGCAGATTAAGAATAATAAAGGGAAACAGCGAAATTATCGATGATGAATAAAGATTTTATAATAATAAGATACAACGAATAAAGAAGAATAGTTAAAAAATCAAAGTACTTTAATTTAGTTTCTGTTCCTTATAAAGTCAGTCCTCAATCAACGCGACATGCGATTGAGCCACTTAGGGTCTGCCACATACCTGACGTTCCAATCGTCAATCACTATGGTCGGTAGTCTCGACATGAGGAGCTTAAGAAATATTGGTATTTGCTCTGGTGACGTCATCTTGAAAAGTGACCTATTCCAAAAATGCCAAGGTACACCTCAACTTTATCTCATAATAACAGATAAATAGGATGTTCAAAATTTTCAAACATACGGTTGTTAACTGGCTTTTTAAGTTTTGCATATGCAGAATTTGCATTTACAATTCATGTATGTACACATTTTAAAATTAGCGTACCTAAGGCAATATTGTACATTACTGTGACTTTAAATATATAACTAGCAATAATGCTCAATTCACTTTTGTAATCTGATCTGTCTCGGGTCATCACGATATTAATTCGTAATTCTTTCATTCCGAGTACGAGATAATCACTAACTTATGTTATTTTAATTCGATAACATTTATACATCGATAATATATCAGCTTAAAATTCAGGTCAAACAATAAACTTCAATTATTTATTATATTAATTAGTAAAAACCCGCCCATATTATTTTATATTATTATAAAATATTATATTATTAAAATAATATAATAATATTATTAATTATTAATATTATTTTATATTATTTTTCGTCCGTTTATTAATTATATACAATCTAGGATTATTCTACTAACGGTTTCTATTTAATTTTATAATAATGATCTATTAGAAACATACCTTAGCTGTGTGATCCGCTAGCTGGATCACTGTTTTTCATGTTGTAACTTGCTAATGTTTCTAATTTAACTTGTTTGCATGGGTGAGTTGAAATACTTCTGGTTGTGGCACGACATTATCCTCACAGGTATTGTTCCTTATGGGTATCGACATTATACTCATAGGTATTGTTCTTAACAGTGATCCGGCTTGCGGATCACACACCTAACGTATGCTTCTAATAGATCGTTAGACCGAATCTAATATTCAGAAATTTATAACAATGATTTCTCCGTTAATAAGTGATTAAAATTAAAAAATAGTTAACAGGCGACCAGCACGTCAACAACTTTTTTTTCATTGATTTCTTCCGGCCAAGTAAATATTCGTTATTAAATATAATAAATATTGAAAAAGCTTGAGAGATAAAATAAATACAATTTTCTTTTTGAAGAAGGCTTTTATCGAAACGTAAAATAAATACATATGTTTCTTAAATGCCGGTATTCAATATTATATAGCTGGTTCTAATAGGATCCCGGCGCATGGTTTGAAACAAACTCTATAATCACACATATTAATTTATATTATAAATTAGCATATTTATAAATATTTATATACATTAGCGTATATTTTATCTATATACTGATATAAACTAACATTAATTATTAAATTTGTATAAATTTTTAAGTTTATATTTTTATATAAATTAATCTACTTTATATATCTACTTATATCAAAGTTTATATATAGTAGTATCTACTATATATACGTGTATAGAGTTGTGTTTGCATATGATTTCGCATGATTTGTTTTTATTGAATGACTGGACGTACGCGTAAGGCAATGATTTTTCTTGATCATGATTCCTCTTGGATCATGTTGTTGTTTTTTACTCTTTTCTTTTACGAAATAGTGATTGTCTATTTATTCATTGATCAGCCCTACATCAATATATAATAGCAAAGTGTGCAAATGTGTCAGTAGATGATAAGATTCATATTTCTACATTTAATCAATCATTATTTGGGTTTATTGTATGACTGGATGTACAAGTAAAGCAAAAGTATTTCGTTCCGAGTTTAAATCTAACATTTTTATTAAAATATATAGTTTTGGAATATAAATTTTTCGAAATATAAACTTAAATGGGACACAAAAGTTCCTGCTTGATTTAACTTGCTCCATTTTATGTCGTCTTTTGTGTTGTTATAGCTTTTTACACTATTTTCCCAATTCTAAAGCCGTGTTTGTATTTCAGATTATAAATATAATTGCTCAATGTCAATCCACGATAATATATTTTTACTTCTGAAATGAAAGGTAAGTTTATTTACCGTAAATACTATGCTAGGTTATATTATAAAGTTCAATTTAGCAAAATTATTACTTTGTACCTATCATTCATTACCAGGTTTTGAATAATTACATAATGTAAAGGAAATAAACATAAAAGTATTCATTGAACACGATTTGCTGTGTGCAAGTCGTGTTTCTGTGTTCATTCTGGAACCCCATGCATTGATTATATAGCACATCACAATTGTTCGAACTAATCTGGTATTCAAAACCTTTATTGTTTCACGTTTTCTTGGTTATGTTTCTTGGTCGTTAAGATTTCCGCTCTCAGTGATGAATTTTAAGTCGATTCTGGCTAAATTGTACTTCAAATAAAATAGTATCTTGCTATTTGTGTGATATCAAAATAGCATTTAAACGTCACAATTTTGAAGCATGATTAAAATATTGAAATATTGAATTTACAAAAATATGCAAATATGAAAAATTTCGCTAGGATTGTTAGAGGATCACACATGTTAAGTATATTATGATACTAGTTTATTATAGCTGACTTGTTTTTAAGCTTTATAGAATATGAATTTGTTCATAACTGTGTAAAAACTAAATCTAAACAATATAAATATATGAAATATATGTTTCGATACATTGATAATATATGTGTATTTAATTCTAATAATTTTTATTCAATTAGTGAGCACATTTATCCAGAAAGCCTTATTCTTAACAAAACTAATATTAATGATAAAGAGGGTGTATATCTAGATATGAACATTAAATTAACATTAACTAAAACTACTATTAATTTATATCGTAAAGATGACATTTTTAAATTTACAAGAAACATATTTTTGTATGAGCATTCATGCATACCATATAATATAAAATATAATACATTAAATAATGAAATTTTAAGAATTGCAACAATATGTAATGATATTGGCTTTCAAAATCATTTAAATAATTTAATAGATACATATTTTAAACTAGGTTACTATAAAAATAACATCAAGCAGAAAATAGTAAAATATATAAATCAACAAAAATATTAAAAACAAATTTAAACTCTTAAGTGGCAAATTTTTATGGATGGATAATAAATAATATACTTTGTATTAGAATAAGATACTAGATAGTTTTATCAGAGGAAATACATCATTAGCATGTATTTGGCCTCCGCTGCTATGTTGGGTAGAGGAGTTAGGGGCCGAAACCTGATAGCATAGCAGTTCCTCCTGATGACCTCTAATTCTTATTCTGATACAACGTCTGTTATTTATTAGTCAATTCATAAAAATGACGTTTATTTTAAATTTTATTTTTTATTTTATTTTTTAACTTGATTTAAATTATAGAAAATCTAAAAACAATTATTAATTTTATTATTTAATTATTAAATTTTCATTTAGCATCATTATGTTTTGTTTATTTTATAATTATATAACAATACGTAGACTCAGTTAGCTGATTTAATTTAACATAATGTAACGTTTAATATTAGCGAAAGACGGCAATAACCTTTTGATTGCTCATATTTTAGAAAGTACAGAAATCTTTAGAAATAAGTTAAATGCAAAAACACCAAAATATATCCATATAAAATATAACAAATATATTTTTGGTATTAATTATAGTTTGTAAAATAGAGTTACTAATTGAATTAAAATTTATTTAAAATTTAATTATTAATAAAAAGTTAAAATTTTAATTTTATATTTTTTACATTAATACTTTCTTTTCATTTATCTGTTTTCTGTTTAGCAGATAAAACCGTAAATGCTCTTTCACCTAAAGATATCTCCCAAAACAACTTAATTAATTCTTCTGCTGAATTACACGCACCGGTGACTGATCACCAATGCGACAGTAGGTCACCACTCATCAAAGAAGAACCTACTACGAACGAGTCTAATCTCATAAATAAAGAATGTACAGATTCCTCGGTGCCCAATTTCGAAAACACAGACGATTTATATTCTGTGGCATACATTGACGTGAAATCACCACCAACCCCACCTTCTACTAGCGAGCTAGCCGCATCTGATGATGCCTTTAAATGTATGACTGCTGATGGCAATCTGCCCTCACAATTTCTATCATCTGATGACAGTATTTTCAATTGTTCATCATCACCTGTGACGTCGACAGCTATGCCGGGCATTTATAATAATCAACAACAGATAAACGCCAGCAGTGGTTCATCACCGTTAAAAACGTTATGTTCACCGTCATTCAATTCTCATTGTTCATTAACTGGTGACCCACAATCTGATTATCTAAACCACCAATTTTCTTCATGTATTCCACGATACGTTGTAAATCCACAAACGATAGATCGGATTACAAATAGGAAACGTTCTGGACTAGAACTAAATATGTCATCTGCAGCGATTGACCACGATGGCGGTATTAACGGTGTCTCCAGCCCAATCGGTAATAGCAACACAATGAAAGTAGAAAGCAAACCGAAGGCGAAAAGGCGGCGTCGTCGTGCCGCCAATGCTACCAGTGAACCAGCATCAACAACTCCTCCAGATTCAAGTTTTCAAACGGACGGTACAGCAGTATATGCTCAACAAGGCGTTGTGATGGACAATCGCCCAGGTAGCAACAACAGCACTAGACTATTTTCATTAGATACAGATAGCAGTTCTCCATCGGTTGCCGTTGCGGACCGATTTCGATCCGTTCAACAGCGAAATTTAAGTGACAATTCTATTGCTAACAACCCAATCGACTATGTCGCTTCCCCGATTGCAGTTAGCAAACGCCGAGGCAGTAGCCGTTCATTAGCTAGATCAGGAAGAACACCATCCCCAATGATGCTCCAAATGATGAGAAATGAGTGTAGCCCCTATCAGCAGCAGTATCCTTCATTGACGATGAGAGGCAACGGAGCAATAACGCAATGTGTCGCATCAGCTGTTAACAACAGCCAACATCAAAATCAGGTATTTGTTTTCAGCAGTACACTTGCTAACCAAGCCGCTGAATCGGTGCGAACTGGAAGGTTTCCTACGATTATCGATTTCCATAAATCATTGCCGGCAACTGCCCGACTACTATTGTGCTTACAGCAGAGTGGGCAGCAGGCTGCCCGCAATGATCAACAGTGGTCTGCAAACTCAACAACTAATAAAACAGCTAAAATTCAAGCAAACGGAACATCATCATCCATAACTGCAGGTACGACAACTGCAAAGGATAATAATTTGACACCAGAGCAATTGAAGAAACGCCAAGAAAATCTTGCAAAGCTACAAGGTATCGGGGAATTACTTAATGTTTATCCATCAAGCAGCAGTTCCTCCAATGTTATGAACCAAGATTGTAGTACAATCGTTAGAGGTGTGGCAAACCATCAACCTTTTCGTAATAGTCCAATGTCACCATCACCAAGGCTGATGTACCGATATGCAAACGGCACCGGTAATTGTATTAGGCCTGCTGATATGGTTGGCGGCGGCCCTAGACGTAGTGTAATGATTGCACCTAATGGACAGCTTGTTGCGGTTAACGATCCATCTACGATGAATCATCCGTTAAATAGACGAATGATGGTACCTGCCACAATGTATAGTGATAATGGTGAGGCGTCCTATCTTGATTGTCCACCTCCTTCAGTAGTAATGACATGTCCGGGCACTCCTAACGCTGCACACTGTCATCACCCGACAACTGCTCAACTCGATTGGCAACGATTACAATCCGAATTCTTTGAAAAGCGAGCAAAAGAGCAACAAATGGGCCTAATGCGAATGCAAAATGGTGGAATGGTAGTAACAGGAAATAACATTCCCGACTGTTTGAATTCGTTTCACCATCCTAATGGATCAGATGCAGACAGCAATGCACAAATGGCATGTGTACGAAGAATGATGCTTATGAAAGCTGGTCAACCAGAGCGATTCAGCAGTGCTGTTGAGTTTCTCCGTCGGACGGGATACCCACCGAATGTGTTCAATGCAGGATGCGAAATGCAGATATGCCCTTCTCCCAAGGAAATGAACTATGAGATTGATGGTCAAGAACTAGTAATAACGAAACAACCAAATAATCACCGACGAGCTACTGGGTCAAGCGGATCTAGTGGATATATTAACAACGGTGGTAGTGTATTGATGTCAGCCAGCTCGACTTCTTCCTCATTACAGAATAGCGGCAGCAATAGTGAATTAGCACCTCCGTTGAGCAGTATGCTCGAAATGACTAATAGCATTCCTCAACCAACAACATCCCCTCCTGTGGTGGCGTCAATTACCAATATGCAACAGCAATCAAATCAGGCTTCTACATCTATGATGATGGACAATCGGATAATAGAAGAAAATCGCATAACTTCATCAACCACAAATACTGCCGCGATTATTCAGTCTACAAAACAATCAAAAATAGCGGAAAACGAGTCCCCTTCAATGACAATAAGTCCAGCAAAGTCTAATTCATATCCAAAAACACGTTCCACTACCGACCACAATCAGATGTTGATAGGAAGCAATTCCTCGACTTATTCGTTGCCTCATACCGCCGATCAATGCCATCAGAGTAGTAGCAATGGTGTCGTCGTGCGTAATAATCAGTTTCAACAACAAAACGGAATAATGATGCAGCAGTCTCCGTCAAACTACAATTCACAGCACCCTAGCAGGATGATGGTTATTAACCAGCCTACTTATAAAATGCAGCAACCATCGTTAAACGTACGTCATTATTACCCTGTTTCATCATGCGGTAGTAATGGCAGCAGCAACGTAACGAACAATTCAGTACCTGCTTGTTATTTTGATGAGTACGGTGGAAACGTACCAGGATCTGTGGTGGACCCACGCGTTGCTCATCACAATATATCGGCGAATCATCACCACCAAGTCCAGCACATGCATGTCGGTGGTATAGATCCTAACAATACAATGATGACACCACAACCAAATATTCATCAAGCAGCAAATGGCGGTGGTTGTCATGCTATTTTGCATGGCGGTGGTGGTCCTCCGTCAGTAAATAATACATACGTAAACGCAACAATGTCAATTCAACAATTGAATATACAAAGTGTACAGCCACCACCTACTGGCCCACAATCAGTTCATCATCAGCAAGTAAATAATCAACAACATACTTCAAATATGTACGGCCAGCAGCAGCCCACACACAACGAAGTAGTACCGACAGCTTCTCAACACCATCCTCACCAACAACATTTACACAACCCACATCATCTTCAATATATAAATGGAGTAGCAGCAGTGCAACACCATTCGGGGACTCCGCAGATGTCATACAATCCAATATACGATGGAATGAATCAGCAACATATAATTCCTACAGGACAAATTCAGTCACGACTAATGATGGACAACATGCAACAGATGAATTATCAACATCCCCATCAAATGGTTATTATGCGAGGTAGTACTCCGAACCGAGTATTGATGCAACCTCGAATTGCAGCCGCTGCTCCGATTCGTTATGATCCTCAGGTTAATTGCAGTAGTAGTGTCGGTGGCGGACCGTCTTACAATAATATGATGAATTCACCCCAGGGAATAATGATGTGTTCATCGAAATCAGAGTACCCGCCTAGAATGACTAGTATGTTGACACAACAGCAAATTCATGACATGCAATGTGCTGCCGAATGCAGCAACAGTGCTGGCTCATCAAATGAAGCGGCAATGATGAGCTCACAATATCGCATGGTCAATAGAAAGGTTGGTATGCATCCTGGATCAACATCCATGATGACGATGCAACAAAATGATTATTGTCGAGACCGCATGATGATGCAACAGCAAATGATGATGAACAATTCTGGAGGCAATTCTTCAGGTATTTATAATGCGGGTCAGATTATGATGACCGTCACAGATAATAATTTGTACGATCATGGAGGTGGACATATGATGGGCATGATGAGTAATACAGTTTCTGAAGACGGAGGATCATCTAGTATGATTGGAACTTATAGCTATCCACAACAAGGTGGACCATCATCATCAATGATGCTAGCAATGACATCGAATTCAGATTCGTTGGATGAAGGTAATGAATTTGCTACAATGGATAAGGTTTCTAAGCGGTTAGCTGAGGCAGGAATGATGTTCACGGCTGATCCCTTACTGGAATCTTTACAGCAGCAGGATTACCAAAAGCAAATCAACAGCAACGCTCCACTTCTAGCTGCAGCGACGGGATGTAATAAATACGAAAATAGCAGCAATACATTAGACAGTCAATTGTCGCATGCCGAACCTCAAAAGCAACAAAAAAAGCACGATACAAGTCAAAATTCGTCCGAAAATGATCTGCTGCAAATTTCGTCATCTGCGACAAGCAATTATGTTCACAAACCGTCCACTACCACGTTATGTAAAGATGATATCTAATGTCCTTTTTATAGTTTTTACTTTTTTACTTCTGCCCTAATATTTTAAGTACAAATGTGATAAAGCTGAAAGAATCTATTGCAAGATGGAATCAATGCGCGTTCAATGTGAATCCGAAAATTTAAAATCCATTTGTGTGAATTATGTGATGTTTATGTGCTTGTTTATTCAATTGTGAATGATTCAAATTTTTGTTTTGTGTATTTTAATTTTAAAAATTGAGTTGTATTTCTTATTTTAAGTTATAATATTACAAACATATAATATGAACATATAATACATCCATATAATACGAACAAGCTACGGAAACTCAAAATTTATAAAAACAGAATTTTAACTGACAAGTCATCATAGCTTAATCTAATTATTTTATGGGATTTTAACAGTCCATTCATTTAAGTTTTACAAAAATTGATAAATTTTAATTGTTAAATTATTATTTATTAAATTAAAATTAATAATTCAATTAAATTAATAGATTGTAATAAATTTTTGATATAAAATAAGCAATAATGTACATAAGCATCATAATATAGAAATTAAATATAATATTCGAATTAAATATCATATAAGAATATATAATAAATATAATATTCATTATATATATGATTTATAAATTATATATAGATATAATGTAAGGAATGTATATATTCTAAAATATAGTTCAATAGTAATATTTAATACAATTATTGAGAGTGATTTAATTTGATCGCTGACGATCATTTGATATAAAAAACTTATGGTAAAATTTTTGCTAATATGGTAACCCATCAAATGTTATCGAAAAGTAAGCCCCTTCTTTGCAAAGCTGATCAAGTCTTAAATAAAAATATGAGAATATTAAATATAAGAAATTATAGACCGTTGTTTACTCAGCACATCCGTGCACTAACATTATACATGCCGTATACATTAAGGACCCAACGAGTGCAGCGACACTTCAGTAACAATCTCTGCCTATTGTTTAAGGATGGCCCGCAGAGCAATTTGATCTGGTAAAGAGCGCAAGCCTCAATACGCAAGCCCCAAATACGTAAAAAATAATTAATAAATTAATATCATTTTAAATTAATTTCATTTTTTATAATATAAAAAATGTTCTTTTTAGTTATTAAATGAAACTACGCAATAAATAGTTCATAAATTTTATAATTCATAATTAATATCATTTGTTATAATATAAAAAATGTTCTTTTTAGTTATTAAATGAAACTACGCAATAAATAGTTCATAAATTTTATAATTCATAATTAATATCATTTGTTATAATATAAAAAATGTTCTTTTTAGTTATTAAATGAAACTACGCAATAAATAGTTCATAAATTTTATAATTTTAAATTAATATCATTTGTTATAATATAAAAAATGTTCTTTTTAGTTATTAAATGAAACTACGCAATAAATAATTCATAAATTTTATAATTTTTAATTAATATCATTTGTTATAATATAAAAAATGTTCTTTTTAGTTATTAAATGAAACTACGCAATAAATAGTTCATAAATTTTATAATTCATAATTAATATAATTTGTTATAATATAAAAAAATGTTCTTTTTAGTTATTAAATGAAACTACGCAATAAATAGTTCATAAATTTTATAATTCATAATTAATATCATTTGTTATAATATAAAAAATGTTCTTTTTAGTTATTAAATGAAACTACGCAATAAATAATTCATAAATTTTATAATTTTAAATTAATATCATTTGTTATAATATAAAAAATGTTCTTTTTAGTTATTAAATGAAACTACGAAATAAATAGTTCATAAATTTTATAATTCATAATTAATATAATTTGTTATAATATAAAAAAATGTTCTTTTTAGTTATTAAAAGTAACTACGCAATAAATAGTTCATAAATTTTATAATTCATAATTAATATCATTTGTTATAATATAAAAAATGTTCTTTTTAGTTATTAAATGAAACTACGCAATAAATAATTCATAAATTTTATAATTTTTAATTAATATAATTTGTTATAATATAAAAAATGTTCTTTTTAGTTATTAAATGAAACTACGCAATAAATAGTTCATAAATTTTATAATTTTTAATTAATATCATTTGTTATAATATAAAAAATATTCTTTTTAGTTATTAAATGAAACTACGCAATAAATAGTTCATAAATTTTATAATTTTTAATTAATATCATTTGTTATAATATAAAAAATGTTCTTTTTAGTGATTAAATGAAACTACGCAATAAATAGTTCATAAATTTTATAATTTTAAATTAATATCATTTGTTATAATATAAAAAATGTTCTTTTTAGTTATTAAATGAAACTACGCAATAAATAATTCATAAATTTTATAATTTTAAATTAATATCATTTGTTATAATATAAAAAATGTTCTTTTTAGTTATAAAATGAAACTACGCAATAAATAATTCATAAATTTTATAATTTTAAATTAATATCATTTGTTATAATATAAAAAATGTTCTTTTTAGTTATTAAATGAAACTACGCAATAAATAATTCATAAATTTTATAATTTTAAATTAATATCATTTGTTATAATATAAAAAATGTTCTTTTTAGTTATTAAATGAAACTACGCAATAAATAATTCATAAATTTTATAATTTTAAATTAATATCATTTGTTATAATATAAAAAATGTTCTTTTTAGTAATTAAATGAAACTACGAGATAAATAATTTATAAATTTTATAATTTTAAATTAATATCATTTGTTATAATATAAAAAATGTTCTTTTTAGTTATTAAATGAAACTACGATATAAATAGTTCATAAATTTTATAATTTTAAATTAATATCATTTGTTATAATATAAAAAATGTTCTTTTTAGTTATTAAATGAAACTACGCAATAAATAATTCATAAATTTTATAATTTTAAATTAATATCATTTGTTATAATATAAAAAATGTTCTTTTTAGTTGTTAAATGAAACTACGCAATAAATAATTCATAAATTTTATAATTTTAAATTAATATCATTTGTTATTATATAAAAAATGTTCTTTTTAGTTATTAAATAAAACTACGCAAAATATAATTCATAAATTTTATAATTTTAAATTAATATCATTTGTTATAATATAAAAAATGTTCTTTTTAGTTATTAAATGAAACTACGCAATAAATAGTTCATAAATTTTATAATTTTAAATTAATATCATTTGTTATAATATAAAAAATGTTCTTTTTAGTTATTAAATGAAACTACGCAATAAATAATTCATAAATTTTATAATTTTAAATTAATATCATTTGTTATAATATAAAAAATGTTCTTTTTAGTTATTAAATTAAACTACGCAATAAATAGTTCATAAATTTTATAATTCATAATTAATATTATTTGTTATAATATAAAAAATGTTCTTTTTAGTTATTAAATGAAACTACGCAATAATTAGTTCATAAATTTTATAATTCATAATTAATATCATTTGTTATAATATAAAAAATGTTCTTTTTAGTTATTAAATGAAACTACGCAATAAATAATTCATAAATTTTATAATTTTAAATTAATATCATTTGTTATAATATAAAAAATGTTCTTTTTAGTTATTAAATGAAACTACGCAATAAATAGTTCATAAATTTTATAATTCATAATTAATATAATTTGTTATAATGTATAAAATGTTCTTTTTAGTTATTAAATGAAACTACGCAATAAATAGTTCATAAATTTTATAATTCATAATTAATATCATTTGTTATAATATAAAAAATGTTCTTTTTAGTTATTAAATGAAACTACGCAATAAATAGTTCATAAATTTTATAATTCATAATTAATATCATTTGTCATATTATAAAAAATGTTCTTTTTAGTTATTAAATGAAACTACGCAATAAATAATTCATAAACTTTATAATTTTTAATTAATATCATTTGTTATAATATAAAAAATGTTCTTTTTAGTTATTAAATGAAACAACGCAATAAATAGTTCATAAATTTTATAATTCATAATTAATATCATTTGTTATAATATAAAAAATGTTCTTTTTAGTTATTAAATGAAACTACGCAATAAATAATTTATAAATTTTATAATTTTAAATTAATATCATTTGTTATAATATAAAAAATGTTCTTTTTAGTTATTAAATGAAACTACGCAATAAATAGTTCATAAATTTTATAATTTTAAATTAATATCATTTGTTATAATATAAAAAATGTTCTTTTTAGTAACTAAATGAAACTACGCAATAAATAATTCATAAATTTTATAATTTTAAATTAATATCATTTGTTATAATATAAAAAATGTTCTTTTTAGTTATTAAATGAAACTACGCAATAAATAATTCATAAATTTTATAATTTTAAATTAATATCATTTGATATAATATAAAAAATGTTCTTTTTAGATATTAAATGAAACTACGCAATAAATAATTCATAAATTTTATAATTTTAAATAAATATCATTTGTTATAATATAAAAAATGTTCTTTTTAGTTATTAAATGAAACTACGCAATAAATAATTCATAAATTTTATAATTTTAAATTAATATCATTTGATATAATATAAAAAATGTTCTTTTTAGTTATTAAATGAAACTACGCAATAAATAATTCATAAATTTTATAATTTTAAATTAATATCATTTGTTATAATATAAAAAATGTTCTTTTTAGTTATTAAATGAAACTACGCAATAAATAGTTCATAAATTTTATAATTCATAATTAATATCATTTGTATAATATAAAAAATGTTCTTTTTAGTTATTAAATGAAACTACGCAATAAATAATTCATAAATTTTATAATTTTAAATTAATATCATTTGTTATAATATAAAAAATGTTCTTTTTAGATATTAAATGAAACTACGCAATAAATAATTCATAAATTTTATAATTTTAAATTAATATCATTTGTTATAATATAAAAAATGTTCTTTTTAGTTATTAAATGAAACTACGCAATAAATAGTTCATAAATTTTATAATTTTAAATTAATATCATTTGTTATAATATAAAAAATGTTCTTTTTAGTTATTAAATGAAACTACGCAATAAATAATTCATAAATTTTATAATTTTAAATTAATATCATTTGTTATAATATAAAAAATGTTCTTTTTAGTTATTAAATGAAACTACGCAATAAATAATTCATAAATTTTATAATTTTAAATAAATATCATTTGTTATAATATAAAAAATGTTCTTTTTAGTTATTAAATGAAACTACGCAATAAATAGTTCATAAATTTTATAATTTTAAATTAATATCATTTGTTATAATATAAAAAATGTTCTTTTTAGTTATTAAATGAAACTACGCAATAAATAATTCATAAATTTTATAATTTTAAATTAATATCATTTGTTATAATATAAAAAATGTTCTTTTTAGTTATTAAATGAAACTACGCAATAAATAGTTCATAAATTTTATAATTTTAAATTAATATCATTTGTTATAATATAAAAAATGTTCTTTTTAGTTATTAAATGAAACTACGCAATAAATAATTCATAAATTTTATAATTTTAAATTAATATCATTTGTTATAATATAAAAAATGTTCTTTTTAGTTATTAAATGAAACTACGCAATAAATAATTCATAAATTTTATAATTTTAAATTAATATCATTTGTTATAATATAAAAAATGTTCTTTTTAGTTATTAAATGAAACTACGCAATAAATAATTCATAAATTTTATAATTTTTAATTAATATCATTTGTTATAATATAAAAAATGTTCTTTTTAGTTATTAAATGAAACTACGCAATAAATAATTCATAAATTTTATAATTTTAAATTAATATCATTTGTTATAATATAAAAAATGTTCTTTTTAGTTATTAAATGAAACTACGCAATAAATAGTTCATAAATTTTATAATTTTAATTAATATCATTTGTTATAATATAAAAAATGTTCTTTTTAGTTATTAAATGAAACTACGCAATAAATAGTTCATAAATTTTATAATTCATAATTAATATTATTTGTTATAATATAAAAAAATGTTCTTTTTAGTTATTAAATGAAACTACGCAATAAATAATTCATAAATTTTATAATTCATAATTAATATCATTTGTTATAATATAAAAAATGTTCTTTTTAGTTATTAAATGAAACTACGCAATAAATATTTCATAAATTTTATAATTTTAATTAATATCATTTGTTATAATATAAAAAATGTTCTTTTTAGTTATTAAATGAAACTACGCAATAAATAGTTCATAAATTTTATAATTCATAATTAATATCATTTGTTATAATATAAAATGTTCTTTTTAGTTATTAAATGAAACTACGCAATAAATAGTTCATAAATTTTATAATTCATAATTAATATCATTTGTTATAATATAAAAAATGTTCTTTTTAGTTATTAAATGAAACTACGCAATAAATAGTTCATAAATTTTATAATTTTAATTAATATCATTTGTTATAATATAAAAAATGTTCTTTTTAGTTATTAAATGAAACTACGCAATAAATAGTTCATAAATTTTATAATTTAATTAATATCATTTGTTATAATATAAAAAATGTTCTTTTTAGTTATTAAATGAAACTACGCAATAAATAATTCATAAATTTTATAATTTTAATTAATATCATTTGTTATAATATAAAAAATGTTCTTTTTAGTTATTAAATGAAACTACGCAATAAATAGTTCATAAATTTTATAATTTTAAATTAATATCATTTGTTATAATATAAAAAATGTTCTTTTTAGTTATTAAATGAAACTACGCAATAAATAGTTCATAAATTTTATAATTTTAAATTAATATCATTTGTTATAATATAAAAAATGTTCTTTTTAGTTATTAAATGAAACTACGCAATAAATAATTCATAAATTTTATAATTTTAAATTAATATCATTTGTTATAATATAAAAAAACTACGCAATAAATAATTCATAAATTTTATAATTTTAAATAAATATCATTTGTTATAATATAAAAAATGTTCTTTTTAGTTATTAAATGAAACTACGCAATAAATAGTTCATAAATTTTATAATTTTAATTAATATCATTTGTTATAATATAAAAAATGTTCTTTTTAGTTATTAAATGAAACTACGCAATAAATAATTCATAAATTTTATAATTTTAAATTAATATCATTTGTTATAATATAAAAAATGTTCTTTTTAGTTATTAAATGAAACTACGCAATAAATAGTTCATAAATTTTATAATTCATAATTAATATAATTTGTTATAATATAAAAAAATGTTTTTTTTAGTTATTAAATGAAACTACGCAATAAATAGTTCATAAATTTTATAATTTTTAATTAATATAATATGTTATAATATAAAAAAATGTTCTTTTTAGTTATTAAATGAAACTACGCAATAAATAATTCATAAATTTTATAATTCATAATTAATATCATTTGTATAATATAAAAAATGTTCTTTTTAGTTATTAAATGAAACTACGATATAAATAGTTCATAAATTTTATAATTTTAAATTAATATCATTTGTTATAATATAAAAAATGTTCTTTTTAGATATTAAATGAAACTACGCAATAAATAATTCACAAATTTTATAATTTTAAATTAATATCATTTGTTATAATATAAAAAATGTTCTTTTTAGTTGTTAAATGAAACTACGCAATAAATAATTCATAAATTTTATAATTTTAAATTAATATCATTTGTTATTATATAAAAAATGTTCTTTTTAGTTATTAAATGAAACTACGCAATAAATAGTTCATAAATTTTATAATTCATAATTAATAGCATTTGTTATAATATAAAAAATGTTCTTTTTAGTTATTAAATGAAACTACGCAATAAATAATTTATAAATTTTGTAATTTTAAATTAATATCATTTGTTATAATATAAAAAATGTTCTTTTTAGTTATTAAATGAAACTACGCAATAAATAGTTCATAAATTTTATAATTTTTAATTAATATCATTTGTTATAATATAAAAAATGTTCTTTTTAGTTACTAAATGAAACTACGCAAAAAAAATTCATAAATTTTATAATTTTAAATTAATATCATTTGTTATAATATAAAAAATGTTCTTTTTAGTTATTAAATGAAACTACGCAATAAATAGTTCATAAATTTTATAATTTTAAATTAATATCATTTGTTATAATATAAAAAATGTTCTTTTTAGTTATTAAATGAAACTACGCAATAAATAATTCATAAATTTTATAATTTTAAATTAATATCATTTGTTATAATATAAAAAATGTTCTTTTTAGTTATTAAATGAAACTACGCAATAAATAGTTCATAAATTTTATAATTTTAAATTAATATCATTTGTTATAATATAAAAAATGTTCTTTTTAGTTCTTAAATGAAACTACGCAATAAATAATTCATAAATTTTATAATTTTTAATTAATATCATTTGTTATAATATAAAAAATGTTCTTTTTAGTTATTAAATGAAACTACGCTATAAATAATTCATAAATTTTATAATTTTAAATTAATATCATTTGATATAATATAAAAAATGTTCTTTTTAGACATTAAATGAAACTACGCAATAAATAATTCACAAATTTTATAATTTTAAATAAATATCATTTGTTATAATATAAAAAATGTTCTTTTTAGTTATTAAATGAAACTACGCAATAAATAGTTCATAAATTTTATAATTTTTAATTAATATAATTTGTTATAATATAAAAAAATGTTCTTTTTAGTTATTAAATGAAACTACGCAATAAATAATTCATAAATTTTATAATTTTAAATTAATATCATTTGTTATAATATAAAAAATGTTCTTTTTAGTTATTAAATGAAACTACGCAATAAATAATTCATAAATTTTATAATTTTTAATTAATATCATTTGTTATAATATAAAAAATGTTCTTTTTAGTTATTAAATGAAACTACGCAATAAATAGTTCATAAATTTTATAATTTTTAAATTAATATCATTTGTTATAATATAAAAAATGTTCTTTTTAGTTATTAAATGAAACTACGCAAAAAAATTCATAAATTTTATAATTTTTAATTAATATCATTTGTTATAATATAAAAAATGTTCTTTTTAGTTATTAAATGAAACTACGCAATAAATAATTCATAAATTTTATAATTTTTAATTAATATAATTTGTTATAATATAAAAAATGTTCTTTTTAGTTATTAAATGAAACTACGCAATAAATAGTTCATAAATTTTATAATTCATAATTAATATCATTTGTTATAATATAAAAAATGTTCTTTTTAGTTATTAAATGAAACTACGCAATAAATAGTTCATAAATTTTATAATTTTTAATTAATATAATTTGTTATAATATAAAAAATGTTCTTTTTAGTTATTAAATGAAACTACGCAATAAATAGTTCATAAATTTTATAATTTTTAATTAATATAATTTGTTATAATATAAAAAAATGTTCTTTTTAGTTATTAAATGAAACTACGCAATAAATAGTTCATAAATTTTATAATTTTTAATTAATATAATTTGTTATAATATAAAAAAATGTTCTTTTTAGTTATTAAATGAAACTACGCAATAAATAATTCATAAATTTTATAATTTTAAATTAATATCATTTGTTATAATATAAAAAATGTTCTTTTTAGTTATTAAATGAAACTACGCAATAAATAATTCATAAATTTTATAATTTTAAATTAATATCATTTGTTATAATATAAAAAATGTTCTTTTTAGTTATTAAATGAAACTACGCAATAAATAGTTCATAAATTTTATAATTTTAAATTAATATCATTTGTTATAATATAAAAAATGTTCTTTTTAGTTATTAAATGAAACTACGCAATAAATAGTTCATAAATTTTATAATTTTAAATTAATATCATTTGTTATAATATAAAAAATGTTCTTTTTAGTTATTAAATGAAACTACGCAATAAATAATTCATAAATTTTATAATTCATAATTAATATAATTTGTTATAATATAAAAAAATGTTCTTTTTAGTTATTAAATGAAACTACGCAATAAATAGTTCATAAATTTTATAATTCATAATTAATATCATTTGTTATAATATAAAAAATGTTCTTTTTAGTTATTAAATGAAACTACGCAATAAATAATTCATAAATTTTATAATTCATAATTAATATCATTTGTTATAATATAAAAAATGTTCTTTTTAGTTATTAAATGAAACTACGCAATAAATAGTTCATAAATTTTATAATTTTTAATTAATATCATTTGTTATAATATAAAAAATGTTCTTTTTAGTTATTAAATGAAACTACGCAATAAATAGTTCATAAATTTTATAATTTTTAATTAATATCATTTGTTATAATATAAAAAATGTTCTTTTTAGTTATTAAATGAAACTACGCAAAAAAAAATTCATAAATTTTATAATTTTAAATTAATATCATTTGTTATAATATAAAAAATGTTCTTTTTAGTTATTAAATGAAACTACGCAATAAATAATTCATAAATTTTATAATTTTTAATTAATATCATTTGTTATAATATAAAAAATGTTCTTTTTAGTTATTAAATGAAACTACGCAATAAATAGTTCATAAATTTTATAATTCATAATTAATATCATTTGTTATAATATAAAAAATGTTCTTTTTAGTTATTAAATGAAACTACGCAATAAATAGTTCATAAATTTTATAATTCATAATTAATATCATTTGTTATAATATAAAAAATGTTCTTTTTAGTTATTAAATGAAACTACGCAATAAATAGTTCATAAATTTTATAATTTTTAATTAATATAATTTGTTATAATATAAAAAAATGTTCTTTTTAGTTATTAAATGAAACTACGCAATAAATAGTTCATAAATTTTATAATTCATAATTAATATCATTTGTTATAATATAAAAAATGTTCTTTTTAGTTATTAAATGAAACTACGCAATAAATAATTCATAAATTTTATAATTTTTAATTAATATAATTTGTTATAATATAAAAAAATGTTCTTTTTAGTTATTAAATGAAACTACGCAATAAATAGTTCATAAATTTTATAATTTTAAATTAATATCATTTGTTATAATATAAAAAATGTTCTTTTTAGTTATTAAATGAAACTACGCAATAAATAATTTCATAAATTTTATAATTTTAAATTAATATCATTTGTTATAATATAAAAAATGTTCTTTTTAGTTATTAAATGAAACTACGCAATAAATAGTTCATAAATTTTATAATTTTAATTAATATAATTTGTTATAATATAAAAAATGTTCTTTTTAGTTATTAAATGAAACTACGCAATAAATAATTCATAAATTTTATAATTTTTAATTAATATCATTTGTTATAATATAAAAAATGTTCTTTTTAGTTATTAAATGAAACTACGCAATAAATAGTTCATAAATTTTATAATTCATAATTAATATCATTTGTTATAATATAAAAAATGTTCTTTTTAGTTATTAAATGAAACTACGCAATAAATAGTTCATAAATTTTATAATTTTTAATTAATATCATTTGTTATAATATAAAAAATGTTCTTTTTAGTTATTAAATGAAACTACGCGATAAATAATTCATAAATTTTATAATTTTAAATTAATATCATTTGTTATAATATAAAAAATGTTCTTTTTAGTTATTAAATGAAACTACGCAATAAATAATTCATAAATTTTATAATTTTTAATTAATATAATTTGTTATAATATAAAAAATGTTCTTTTTAGTTATTAAATGAAACTACGCAATAAATAGTTCATAAATTTTATAATTTTTAATTAATATAATTTGTTATAATATAAAAAAAATGTTCTTTTTAGTTATTAAATGAAACTACGCAATAAATAGTTCATAAATTTTATAATTCATAATTAATATCATTTGTTATAATATAAAAAATGTTCTTTTTAGTTATTAAATGAAACTACGCAATAAATAATTCATAAATTTTATAATTTTTAATTAATATAATTTGTTATAATATAAAAAATGTTCTTTTTAGTTATTAAATGAAACTACGCAATAAATAGTTCATAAATTTTATAATTTTAATTAATATCATTTGTTATAATATAAAAAATGTTCTTTTTAGTTATTAAATGAAACTACGCAATAATAGTTCATAAATTTTATAATTTTTAATTAATATAATTTGTTATAATATAAAAAATGTTCTTTTTAGTTATTAAATGAAACTACGCAATAAATAGTTCATAAATTTTATAATTCATAATTAATATCATTTGTTATAATATAAAAAATGTTCTTTTTAGTTATTAAATGAAACTACGCAATAAATAATTCATAAATTTTATAATTTTAAATTAATATCATTTGTTATAATATAAAAAATGTTCTTTTTAGTTGTTAAATGAAACTACGCAATAAATAATTCATAAATTTTATAATTCATAATTAATATCATTTGTTATAATATAAAAAATGTTCTTTTTAGTTATTAAATGAAACTACGCAATAAATAGTTCATAAATTTTATAATTTTAAATTAATATCATTTGTTATAATATAAAAAATGTTCTTTTTAGTTATTAAATGAAACTACGCAATAAATAGTTCATAAATTTTATAATTTTAATTAATATAATTTGTTATAATATAAAAAATGTTCTTTTTAGTTATTAAATGAAACTACGCAATAAATAGTTCATAAATTTTATAATTCATAATTAATATCATTTGTTATAATATAAAAAATGTTCTTTTTAGTTATTAAATGAAACTACGCAATAAATAATTCATAAATTTTATAATTTTTAATTAATATCATTTGTTATAATATAAAAAATGTTCTTTTTAGTTATTAAATGAAACTACGCAATAAATAATTCATAAATTTTATAATTTAAAATTAATATCATTTGTTATAATATAAAAAATGTTCTTTTTAGTTATTAAATGAAACTACGCAATAAATAATTCATAAATTTTATAATTTTAAATTAATATCATTTGTTATAATATAAAAAATGTTCTTTTTAGTTATTAAATGAAACTACGCAATAAATAATTCATAAATTTTATAATTTTAAATTAATATCATTTGTTATAATATAAAAAATGTTCTTTTTAGTTATTAAATGAAACTACGCAATAAATAGTTCATAAATTTTATAATTTATAATTAATATCATTTGTTATAATATAAAAAATGTTCTTTTTAGTTATTAAATGAAACTACGCAATAAATAATTCATAAATTTTATAATTTTAATTAATATCATTTGTTATAATATAAAAAATGTTCTTTTTAGTTATTAAATGAAACTACGCAATAAATAGTTCATAAATTTTATAATTCATAATTAATATCATTTGTTATAATATAAAAAATGTTCTTTTTAGTTATTAAATGAAACTACGCAATAATAGTTCATAAATTTTATAATTCATAATTAATATCATTTGTTATAATATAAAAAATGTTCTTTTTAGTTATTAAATGAAACTACGCAATAAATAGTTCATAAATTTTTGTTTTTTAAACATCTTGATTGTGCATACACGGATCTTACTTTATGCATCGAAGGAACACTGTTTTTCGGGAACTTCTAATTTATGATTAAAATATTGTCATTGATTGTGTCAAATTAATTCATTTTTGAAAAATTATAGCTAAAAAATTATATAGTGGATACTCGCAATATATTATGAAGGACAAACTCAAATAGTCCCTTACTTACGTAAAACAAATTTTGACTGGAACGGTGTCTATTCGAATAAGAATTGATTATTTTTTGTGGTATCCACATATATAAATTGTATATCTTTACAAAATGTGAATTAACATAATTATTTTGAAAATTTTAAAAATATTTTTCGATATGAAACTAAGATTTGGTGATTATCTTATAATAATCAAATGCTTCACTTTTTTGCAGTAATGGCGACTAAAAGTAGAGGTGAATTAATTTTAGTGCAAGACTCTTTGGTAGTGATGTTTCGCTTAAAAATAATTTTTCACGTCTAAATGTTAAGATATTAAATGCAGATAAAATGTTATTGGTGTACAAAAATGAATACATTAATTGTCTCGCTTTTTATCTTGATTTTCGTTGTCGCTTAAGCCTGGCTCGGGCTTCACCACGCTTATCTTTTTTCATTCGTCGATCAACGAATTTATAGCGACCTTTACGTGGAATAGATCCTTTACCTGCAACGACTAAGGCAACCGACTTCTTAGGCTTTCTGGCCCCTTTTGCGTTTCGATATATCTCTTCTATACGTTTTTGGCGTTCCGCCGGTTCAATGTCATCAGGTATTAATTCAACATGTTTCATCATTTTTTCTACAGTTTTCGTTTGTCTGTTGCGTTTTCGTTGCTTAGCTTCAACTACCTTCTTTATTGGTCTTGCGTTTATTCCTTTCATTCGACCCCTGTACTCTTCCACCAATTCCTTTTTAACGAAAAATTCAAAATATAAAAATATCCACATCTAAGTTTATTATAAATGGATTGTAGCTATAATGTAGTAATTGTTTTATTTAAATACTTTGTTTAAATTTTTGACATGTGTCACTAACTGACAAGTGAAGCTAGTGAATAATATATAATATACATAATTATATATTAATATAATTATAATTATATAATATATAATATAATTATATATTATATAATAATATTATAATGTATTAAGCAGAAAATGGTTATGGATGTATAATAAATAAAATATGTCTTAGTTCCTCCAACTTTATTCAAAATCAGTCAATTGAGTCTACGTAATTTGTACTATTTATCAATAAATAATTAATTAAATAATTAATTAAATAAATAATTAAATAATTGATAATTAAAGAATTATAACTTACAATGTATCAGAATATGGATTAGAGGTCACCAAGATAAGCTGCTATGTTATTAGGTTTCGCCCCCCCCTATTGCTCGACAAAACATAGCAGTAGGACCAAATACGTGATAATGACGTATTTCCGCTGATGTGTTTCCTCCGCTATGTTTCAATTCAGAACATAACCGGAGCTTACAAAATTGATTAAAAGAAGTGATCACATTTAGATTCAATAAGGACCAATTATGGCGGATTGTTTAGAACTGGATTGCGTTTATTATATGTTTGTGATCGTAAAAAAAGCGACAATCACGAGCATCAAGAGTAATCACCTGATCCAATCGGAGATGTAAATAAATAATCACGATCGTTTATTGCATTTCACAAATTGGTTTTTTTCTGAAGAAAAATTCAATTTGCATTGATGAACTATTAAAAATACTAATTTGTCCATAATAGTCGGGCGCTATTTCACGTATTCGTTCAGTACTTATCCAGGACGTTGTAATTCAGGGCTCCTACCCTTTTCTAAAATGGTTTACCCTATTTCTACAGTTTATAGATGGTGTATTCAAGCTAAATATCGAAAATTAAATTAAAGGTTTACTCTACTGGTATCACATTAAGTCACTGCATCACACAGTTATATATATACGAAATATGATTATTGGTCTCTACCAACAAAAAAAAACAGATTAATTCTTCAATTTTACGTTTCGCCTTGCGGCTTCTTTAAAAATTGTAAGTAGTTGTTGTTAGATATAGTTTAAACTCGACAATAGTTTAAAGATAGTTTATCGACAAAACGATAACTAGTACTTTTTCGTAATTGTTTCGACTCATCATTGCCGGGTAACTCCCACGGATTTCTCTTACGTTCTCTTATATATGAGAAAAGTGAGAGAAATCCGTGGGAATTACCCGGCACTGATGAGTCGAAACAATGACGAAACGGTACTAGTTATCGTTTTGTCGATTCTTTCGTGGCTGTTATATATATGATGTTCTCAATCTCAGTTTCTTATAGTCAAGCATCCGAAAGTTTGATCCTCTGGATGTTAATGATAGTCTGCATTGCAAATTGTAGGATTTAAGAGCTAACGCCACCTACAATTTAAGCTAGATGTCGGAAATCCATTTTCACAACGTCACAGAGGCAGCCGAAACGACGTGTGATAGTTCATCTTACAGACGATGGCTGCCGGCTATCACATGACCGTCTAGGAGTGACGAGAGTTTGAGGATGAAGAATATGTTCGATACATAAACTTGTAGCGAACATAAGTAAGTTTATGTAGCGAACATATTCTTCAGCCTGCAAACTCTCGTCACTCTCGTTATATATGGTCATTATCGCAATATATATTTAACATTTTCTTAAATAAATATAAATTGATAAAATCCTTATTAAAATCAAATTAATTAAATAATTAATCATCTTAAACATAAATTGATAAAATCTTTATATATATTCTAGCTAATATTCTAGCTAATTAAAATCAAGAATAAAGAATATTATTTTTTAAATGATAGTATAATATATTTATAATATATGAAAAAATCAACGGCAATTCGACAAATTAATAAAATATTATCTCGCCAATAGAATTCTTGGAATTGTGCTATATTCTTTGTAATCGAATGTATATTTGATTTTCTATACTCACGTTTATTTATCGCAATAATGCCATAGCTACTTCCATATTAAAACAAAATTAATATTAATTAATTTATCAATTAAAATTATTTTTTTTATTTCTATTTTATAACACAAAAAATGAATTTAATGGTCAAAACAACAAATTTAATGTGAGCAAAAAAATTAACCTTAGGTGCTTCAGGAGGACGTCTACAGTGTTTCTCTTCGTCCTCTACAAACCAACCAGGTAAATCATCTGTATCGCCATACCCAGTAAATCTATCCAGCACAATTTTTTAAAGTGAAAAATTAAAAAAGCTTACCGATTATACGATTTATCGATTATTTCTTCACGATCCTTTGAACTTTGTTTCATTACATGGGCAAGAGCAAGCTCCTCAGCGGATAGTGATTCAAGTTTAGTGTTAACATTGTTCTTGCGTTTCTTTCGTTTTTCTAAATATTCAAGTAAATATTGAATAAAAACAGTCATCTGGACAATTATACCTTTTATAATAAGGTCTTTCTCTAGATCATTATCGGAATCTTCTTAAATAAAAATAAATTGATAAAATCTTAATTAAAATCAAATTAAATAAATAATTAGTCATCTTAAACATAAATTGATAAAATCTTAATATAAAAATAAAAATTATATATTTGATTTAATTAAAATAAATCAATTAATCGTCTTTGTTTAATTACATGGGCGATTATTAATCGTCTTAAACATAAGTTAAAAATTAAGTGATAAAATCTAAATATAAAAAAATTAAATATATATTTATTAAAATAAAACGATTAATATACTACATCATAAAGATGACATATATGCGCAGAGTTTACGGAATAAATAATTTTTCTGTATTAAATTAAAAATTATTAAATTATAAATTCATAAATGTTGAAAGTATAATTCTTACAAAACGCAATTCTCGGTCAAAGTATGAAAAATACTCTAAAATACGTAGTTTGTCTAAACTGTTAGAGTCTAGAAAGTTTAACAATATCATAGTGGCTTTCAAGTGTGAATTTGTCGCATAAAACAAATTTAATCTAAAAATTTTAGACATAAAATTTTAAACTCCTTATTAAATTCATCAACTACTTGATTTTTGTATAACATTTTATATGAAAAACAATGACGAAACAACGGGACCTGTTATCGATTTGTCCATTCTTTCGTGGCTGCCACAAAATCATATTATAATAATTTATATAATTGGCTGTCAATAAACTATTTCCCATTAAATTCTCTCATTTCTCAGTGAAAAACATTTTATAATTTTAAACATTTTACGATTCACAATTTTAACAAAATAATAGCTCAAAACAGTTTTCTGTCTTTTCTAGCTCAATTGTAGGCTACAAGACAGTTCCACTATAATTTAGATTTTGATAAAATAAAATTATTGACTGGATCCTTTACTGTAATGTTGCTCAATAAAAATTTAATTAAATCGAAATAGGCTCAGATTAATGCCAGTGAAATATAAATGATAACAGACTAGACTAAGATGAGCGAACAAAATTTCAACTCAATCGCGTAGTTGGATTATCAAAATGGTTGAAAGGTGGTCGAATTAAGACAAGTGTGCATCCAAAGCGAACATCGAGTAACTATTAATAAACATTTGTTCAGACAACAAATTTGATGTGGATTAGTTGATGCCTAAGGAAAATACGTTGCAGCAGGTGTAGAAATCATAAATTTCAAATAATAGAAACAAATAATGCAACACGAAAAAATTATAATCGCAGTGGAAACCCAAGTACTGTATTTAAAACCGAAAAGAATTCGAAATATGCATAGTTGGATAAAAATAAGTTGCACTTAAACGATAAAATCTAAATACGAAAATATGAAGTAAGTTATGAACATTTATGACGGAGATAAAATAAATAGCAATCATCTGAATAACAGCTAAAATTGCTTTTTAGAAATGACAATTTTGTTTTTATTCATTTTAATAAATAAAGTAAATATTCTGGGATCCAAAATAATTGGAGCTGGATCCATGAAAGGAGAAAAATTTTATTTGATATTTCGCTAACTTATGTTAGCATCTTCATAAAATTATAATGTAATTTTCTGAAGATGCCAACAGAAGTTAGCGAAATATCGATAAACAATTCCTATTTTCTTTGATCCAGCTCCAATAATTCTTTATCAATAATAAATCATTATCAACTATTTAAATTCTGGGATACCTTTTTATTTATATCAAAGCGGAAAGAAAGAACAAAAACAAACATTTAACGCGAAAAGAAATGAAAGTCAATTAAAATTTTATTTGTAGTTTAATTAGCAAATTAAATTTCGAATTTCTAATTTAAAATTTAAAAATTTATTTGGCAATAGATTTGAGTAATCAAAATATGTATACCTAAATTACCGACTGCTTCCTTTATTACCAATTCCTCCATATCGTCAACCAAATTGTCCGCTCCAATATCAACTGAAGCCTGCGAAATTAAACAAAATAACGGACAAAATCCATTACAATTTATACCCTTTTAAACCAGTCATCCACATTTCCATCAGACACGTTATTTTTAGAACTAAATAGTTTAAAAATAAATATTACAGAATTAAAAATATAAAGGTAACATTCAAATATCAAATATATAATAATAATCTTATAGCTTCAATATACTGAATTATAGGAACAAATAATTTGTTTAATTTTAAAAATTCTTTATATTTTAATAGTTTTTGCTGTCGAAATTAATAGATAATTTTAATTTAATTAAATTTCTATCTGTTTTTGATTTCGTAAGCAGTAGCCATCGAAATATTGTAAAGCACTTTTTGAATTAAACAACTTTATCTTTCTCCTAGAAATTTACTAAACACAAATAAAGAAAAAAATGATATTTTTAATATTATATAATATTAAATATTAATTTAAAATAGTTGATAATGATCCATTTATTGATAATGAATTATTGGAGCAATAATTCATAAAGATAATACATAATTCATAAAGAATTATTAAGGAAAATTTTATTGATATTTCGTTAGCCTCTGTTAGCATTTTCAGAAAATTACAAAAAAAAATGATATTTTGCTCGCTCATGACCAGAAAGAACTACTGAAGAAATCTTCCGAAAATTACAACAGATTGTAATTTACTGAAGATGCTAACAGAAGTAAGCAAAATATCAAATAAAATTTTCCTTCATTCTTTGATCCAGCTCCAATAATCCTTTATCAATAAATGGATCATTATAAACTATTTTAAATTAATATTTTATATTATATAATATTAAAAATATCATTTTATACAATATAATAACACAACGAATGTATCGTTGAACAATATTAAGCAAATATTTCGGCAAGCAACAGGATAACACTGAATTTTACTCAAATTTTGTTCATCGACATTATATGTTGGCAGAAGGTCTTTGATTTAATATTATATTTAATAAATATGATATTTTAATTAATTTGAATTTGATTAATATCAATATTTGCATAAATATCTACCATTTAAATAAATTAGACCTTGGAAAAATTATTCAATTAAAAAAACACTGTTTTAAATCCAGTGCCACGTGCCTTATACCGAATATCGAAACCGGTTTTAAATCCGGTTTATAGTAAATATTGAAATGATAGTATAAAACATTCATACTTGTTCTTAGACAATTCTGTAAATCGCTCAAATGTGTTCTGCTTCGTCAAAACATTCTAAATAATTAAGTGGATTAATTAACAGGAAAAGTTAATTAATCAAACTTTCAAATCTCTTGCGCTCTCTAATGAAAAAGCTTGCTCATTTTGAATGTCAAATTCGTCTCCAGGATTAATCATCTTTAAAGCCAGGCGAGTTCGATGTTTTTGATTTTGCTTCTGCATTTTCTTTCGCTTTCTAAATTTGTAAATTTAGGAATCAAATAATATATTATTTCATTGATAATTAAAGTTAATTCATTGATGATAGTCAACTAAGTTATTGCCACTATCACTAAAAGTATAAAAATAAAATTTCAAAATAGTTATAAAAATATTGCATATATAACCCTTCAACATTCATTGTAACTTCTTGTTGAAGTTTACTTTGCAAATCGTGAAATTCTGCACGTATTTTTTGGCGCCACTTTAGCAAATTTCTTAAAACATAAAGTATGCTAAATGTTCTTGAACTATAATTATAGAAAATAAACTTGCTTTATCTCCCTTTTACCAAAAACCTTAACGTCCTTCGCACATTCTAAGATTTCAGCACTTGTAGCAGTGCTATTTCGGATTCTATCATCATCGATTTCAATTTAGGAATCATTTATAATCAATTAATTATCAATTTCATTGATAATTAAAATGTTCGTTTTTTTTTGCATTAGAAAATAAGGAACTCCTAACATATTTCAATTCTACACTTGAAATAAAAATGTATTGTTCAGTAGCAAAGTTAATACGAATAAATAAGGAACATTATCTTTTTATAATTTTATTAATAATTTTAAAATTATTATTTACTAACAAAAGCAAAGCAATTTTAGTCCTTGATTTAACTAAAACTCAGAGGCAAAACATAATATGTTTTGCCTCTAATGTCGATTTGCATTAGGCATTTTGTCTGGTGATTTTATTTATTTTTTCAACGATTTTTTGCTTTCGGCATGATAAGTTTGTGACCATTAATGATATTCGTTTACGATTTTAACTTTATGTTTTAAAAACAAGTTAGCAAAATATTTTTATTCTAATTAAATAATAATTTTCTATCATTTTCATGCTGTTTATATTATAAAACGACTGTTCTGATACAACGTCTGTTATTTATTAGTCAATTCGTAAAAATTAACTTTTATATTAAATTTCAATTCATTATTTAAAGTTGATTTAAATTATAGAAAATCTAAAAACAATTATTAATTTTATTATTTAATTATTAAATTTTGATTTAGCATTATTATGTTTTGTTTATTTTATAATAATATCAAATACGTAGAATCAGTTAGCTGATTTGATCATGTCAAGCCCTTTCCTATTGCAGTAAGCTACGAAATTTACTTAGTTTTTCCATACTCTATATAATTTTTGATCTGTGACCCGTAAAACGTGATGCCTACTAAATTCTCCTTGCCGAACTTAACGAGAAACGAAACACTGACCGTTCCTATACTTTCACTATACGTAATAACATGGTTATACGATTCCGTACACTGAAAACTAACCTAAACAAAAACTACACTGAGAGTTGATCCTGATCCCACATTTGACTATCGAAGGTTTAAAATTCAGTATATTATACAGTAAATCTGAATAATATAATCAATAATTTCTTATTATTAATTTCAAATTATTATTTAATTATTAAATTTTGATTTAGCATTATTATGTTTTGTTTATTTTATAATAATATTAAATACGTAGACTCAGTTAGCTGATTTGAGTTATTCAATCATAATTCACAAGAGGTCGCTCGTGATCGCATATATGTTTGTTCCTTTATTTTTCATTTTATTTACAAAAAAAGTATTTTTTTATTATTCCCATTATTGTAACAAATCGAACAAGTTTGGCTATTAAACTCGAAGAACCGATCTCCTTTTTAAGTAAAGTTATTAATGATATAAAGTTATTGCAACTGAGAGATATTGGAACTATCAAGATATTATATTATACTACTGTCAGTAAGAGAATATTAATATTAATTAATATGAATTATTAGTAATATAATATTAATAGAAAATTACAACTAATTTGCTATTAATACGTTAGTAAAATATAAAAATTATTCAAAGGAGCAAAGTAATAGCATTTGTATTGTCTCTTTAATTAGTATAAAATTAAAATTTTAATTTTAATTATTAATTTTAATTTTAAAAATTAATAGTTAATTGGTAAAAATAATCTTAAAATCGATTTTGAAGATTTATCTGCTAAATCGATATTTAGCAGAAACTATAATTATTTACTTATAAATTAAATAATTATAATTAAATTCAAATTATATAATTTGAATTTAATTGCAGCTACAAAATCAAAGTCTTATAAACGATAAAACTAAGCAAACAAAACTACCTTCGTAAAATCGATCGGTCTGAGTGCTGAGCATCGGCTAAAATCTGGTCAATTTCTTCGTCACTGTTTACAATGTCAACTAAGTTATTGCCACTATCACTAAAAGTATAAAAATAAAATTTCAAAATAGTTATAAAAATATTGCATATATAACCCTTCAACATTCATTGTATCTTCTTGTTGAAGTTTACTTTGCAAATCGTGAAATTCTGCACGTATTTTTTGGCGCCACTTTAGCAAATTTCTTAAAACATAAAGTATGCTAAATATTCTTGAACTATAATTATAGAAAATAAACTTGCTTTATCTCCCTTTTACCAAGAACCTTAACGTCCTTCGCACATTCTAAGATTTCAGCACTTGTAGCAGTGCTATTTCGGATTCTATCATCATCGATTTCAATTTCATAAGCATCACTAATGAGGTCAACATAATTATCACTTTCGATAAATTCCTTAGCGGAAATGCGTTTAAACAGATTTGTAACATTATCGGGATAGCCTTCACGATTTCGGGGTTTCCTACATGTCACTTTAGGAAATAGAGCATTTACAGTTAGCTTCAAAGGTTTATCAAGTTGAACCTCCTTATAAACGAACTTTTCATCGAAAAATCGAGGATCGTAACTGTCGAGGTTCAAGAATCCCTAAAGTTTTGAAATAGTGTAAGAATAATAATTAATAATTCATTAATTTAATTATTAATAATTAAATAATTAATAATAATTAAATAATTATTAATTAATTAATAATTATTAATTTAAAAATGTCTTGTCAGTAATCGTTTATGTAAAAACGTTTATTTACAAAACATTATAACGTCTTTTATCAAATTAGTCTAAAGTTTCATACATAAAATATTATATTAAATAAAACGTTAAAATTCGTTCTTTAAGTATTTGTGTATTTGTGTATTTGTGTATTTGTGTTCTTTCAGTATCTGACTGTATCTATGTGGCAAAAAACATCAAAATTCACCTTTTCTATATTTATATATAAATTGCGTTATATTATTTTATATTAATAATTTAATCCGTCAGATAAGCTGAAAAGAGTAATTTATGTGTAATAATTTAAGTATTTGTGTAGATATTTTATTTTTAAGAATTATAGTCAGGTCATCGTCATTATGAGAAAAATATTCAAAAACAATATCAAAATTCTAAGCACATTCGGTAGAATTTATAAGAAAAAGTTTTTTAAACAGAGAAAGCATTTTAAAAGGTTGACGAAATACACAAACCTGACAGACCAAGAATATTTCGGAAGATTCTAAACGACTGGCACTTGGTTTTGTCGTGTGAATTTGCTTAAAGAACTGTTGAGCCACCCAGCAAAATGAAAAATAATCTTTCGCTCGAAATAGTTTCGTCACAAACCAACCGTTTACCCGCAGAAATTCGACTGCAATCTTTAATGATTTTAAAGCTAAAACATCTAAAAAAAAGCTAATTCGTTTATATCTCGATTTATAATTAATTTATTAATAATCTATTTACAATTTAAATGTAACTCGTTGATAAGAATTTGTAGAAACAAAAATCAATTATAATAATTAATAATTAATATATGACAAGCAGTTCAAGACGACAAATTGGCTCATTACTTAACAATGCCATTTTTGAAAAAAAAATGGTTAATAAAAACCATTTTCCAATGAATTTATGTCTACAGAATTTAATACATTTTCACTTTATAAATTCTCGAGAGGCTTGTATTTGATTTACTTCAGCTGCATTCATATAAAAATTTTTCTAATGCAATATAGGAAATGAGTATGTTATTTACCAATATTACTATAGCTCGATATAATATACATATTGCTCGATGTGATATACATGACACCACCATATACTTCTCTACTTTTAGCTGTTATTTTTAACAATTAAGTAATTATGATCTCCTTAAAAAGTGTTTGCGCTACCTTAAAGTGTGGCACAAACGTTTTAAGTGCCACCTTATAAAGTGTTTGTGGCGACTATTATACCAAATAATGTCACAATTGTGACATAATTGTCCAATTTGTAAATTTGACATGTGAGTATCAATTGGTCTCCTCTCTTTGCAAGAGGAATTTTACACTTATGAATGAATCATATAATTCATTAATAATCCTAAATTCATATGCATTACTAATGTATACTCAATTGATCATTTATATGGATTATTATGGGTCAATGGCAATTAACTGTAATGAAACATCAAAAACTTACTTTGATTATATGAGTCGAGCAACCAACTCGTTCCCATGTTAGGAGCACCGTCATGTAGGACAATATCAGCTGAATGGTGGCCAAGATATTTCCTTAAATCCTAAATTTAACAAATCATAAGTTGACTCGTATAGATAAGATGGTAACTTACGTGTCGGCATTTTTCCATAGTAATGTCAGCACAAAATGTATGTACGTTTTTAAGTGGCTTAATAGGACACAAGTCAACACCTATCAAAGCAAATTAATTAAAAGTGTTGCAATCAATTCAAATATTAAGTAAATTATTTAAATTATTAGGACTACAAAACTCGTGTATTTATTAATATCGTTATCGATAAATTCGTTATTGATTCTTCGGGATATTGCACATTTAAGATTGACTTGGTAAATCCTCAATAACACGATACAAGTGTGGGTTCACAGTGAATGGTTCACACTAGAGTTGTGCAAGCTCGATAATGCGTAGTTAACAATTGGTAGTTTGGTGCAGCTATACATTATACGCTTCAAAAGAAATATCTCAACAGATCTCGTTCAATCTTATAATAATACAAATTAATAATACAAATTTATTTAACGTGGCAAATGCGTTCCAGCTGCACCCTTACAAGTCCACTAACAAAAAATGAAAAAGTCAAGCAGATAAATTGTTTAAATGGGATCGGATGTGGCGTTTGAAGCACGGCAGGGAAGTTGATTGGCGTATAAGAATAGGCAGATGATTCCGCGATAGAGGTGCAGCGACAACGAAGGAGCGGAAGATAAAAGAGGTAGAGTAGTTTGGAACAGTAAACAGGACGAGAATTATCAAAAAAATGAAGGTTGAGAAATGAAGGGGTATGAAAAGTTACAAGGCAGAAAGCAACGAGAAGAAGACGAATTTGAACACGACAATAAATTATAGGCAACTCGAGAAAAGCAAGATGGTAGGATGTATGATCAAAACGACGAAGACGGAGGAGAATTCGGACGGCTGCGTTGACGATGCGTTGTAGGGGAAGAAGAGTGGATTTAGGTGAGTTGGAAAATAGACTAAGACAATAATCGAGTCTAGAAAAAATGAGAGAAGATATGAGAGTCATATAAGAGGGGAAATCGATCAATCTACGAACTTGACGGAGGTTGCGGAGTATCGAGGTAGATAAGCGTACTTTATCTCTAACGAAAGGTTTAAGTGAAAGTCGCTTGTCGAAATGGAAGCCTAGGAAAACGAGATTATCAATGATAGGAAGAATTGTACAATTTAATGATACGGAGGGAGGTTCTAAGCCGAGGCGTCGAGGTAGATTCAAATAATTTTGGATTTATCAGGATTCAGAGAAATGCGAAGGGAAGAAAGATGATTGGAAATTGAGATAAGACAGTTGGAAGCAGACTTTAATAAAGTAACAAATTTATTTTTTAAATAATTTTCTACAAATTTACATACAGTTTTCAATTAAATAATCAGTACTCACTGATCAAAGATACGAGAAGAGTGCAATGAAAACTAGCTGTCAGTTAGTCTTCATCACCATAACACTGTTATACAACCAGTAATATCGAACAACTGATATTATACAACTGATATTGAACAATATAAAGCTTGAACTGATATAATACTTGTAATTTTGCATGTAACGAAATGTTAACATTACATAAACGTTCATTAAATTAATTTCGTTTATTATATAAACGAAATTACATTACAAAATAAAAGAATAGACATAAAAGATTTATGAAATATTATTTTTGTTCTTTTCCAGATAGCTAATTGAACAGAGTGTCTTGGCTCTCAATAAACGCAATGAATTAGCGGAAATCTTCCACTATTAGGAATGTTACTTCCCAATCTATAATATTGTAATACTTGTTATTTTTTCAATAGAACGTCAATTTTTACTAAATTCTACTAAAAAATATGTATCTAGTTGAGGTCCTACCACTCTAGTCCTAACAGTATTTCATTTGAAATAGATATAAGGCGAAGAGTTATAAATATGGGCAGGATCCATCACTGAATTCGTTGTATTAGTTTTTGAAATAATAACACAAAACTGCGCAAATGAACGTTTATTTGAAAAACTTATTGCATATGTCATTTGGAAAGAGAGAGAAAATAAAAATAAGAATTAAAACTAATTTATTAAACGAGTCATACCAACTATTCGACTAGTTATTGGCATATTCTTCGCAGCAACCTGCAGCCATCCGCCAGGAGCAGCGCAAAGGTCTATACAGATCCTAGCATCGCTGAAGAAATTGTATGTCTGATTGAGTTGCATAAGCTTAAATGACGCACGAGAACGATACCCTAAACATAAGATTAGAGAGTTATATTAAAAATAAAAATAATTACAAACCTGATTCCTTTGCTAAAGAATAAAACTTATCGCGCCGATTCTTTCCGATTTTGTTTTTCTTGCCCATCTTAAATCTAAAATACGAAATTTAAAATTATAATTCGAACAATTCAAATTAATTCATCTGTTAAATTTAATAATAAATGGTAAATCAATTGATATTTAATGTCGTTGTTAATGAAAAGAATACAAATTAATCTTTTGCAAAAATCGTAAAATTTAAAATTAAGTCAAAATTTAAATACGACAATATTTCAGCAAGGAGGACACTTATTTAAGATTTCAGTAGGGCATCATCGGTAAAAATGAATATCATATATTAAATATCGTATAATAAATAATATAATTTAATATCGTAAAATAATCAAATATCGTATACAGCAATCAATGATAATTGCTTGTTAAAAAATACTAAACAATAATTTTAAAATTGTTTAATATTCGTAAAATAATATCTTACAAACATGAAATTTCTAATTTTGAAAACTTAACCTTTCATTAGAGATAAAGTACGCTAATCTACCTTGATTCTCCGCAACCTCCGTCAAATTTGTAATTGATCGATTTCCCTTCTTGTATGACTCTTATATCTTCTATCCTTCTATCAAGACTTGATTATTGTCTTAGTCTATTTTCCAACTCACCTAAATCCACTCTTATTCCACTACAACGCATCGTCAACGCAGCAGTCCGAATTCTCCTCCGTCTCCGTCGTTTTGATCATACATCCCACCATATCGCTTCTCTAGATTTGCCTACAATTTATTGTAGTGTTCAAACTAATGTTCTTTTCATTGCTTTCCACCTTGTAACTTTTCATACCCATTCATTTCTCAACCTTCATTTTCTTGATAATTCTCGTCCTGTTTACTGTTCCTTGCGTTCCTGTAATTCCCTTCTTTTACATGTCTCAAACTACTCTACCTCTTTTGGCTACCACTCCTTCGTTGTGGCTGCTCCTCTCTCGTGGAATCAACTGCCCATTCATATACGCCAATCAACCTCAATACCGTGTTTCAAACGCCAAATCCGTTCTCATTTAAACAATTTAAGAAAGTTAGCTGTATGACTTTTGCTGTGTTTTTAGTTAGTGGACTTGTAAGCGTGCAGTTGACACGCATTTGCCACTTTAAATAAGTTATTATTATTGTTAATCTCTGGCATCAATGCATAACATAAGTTGATAAATAACAACAATAGAATGAATAATTGCATACACGAGCGAATATCATCATTTGGTCGGCTTCATTATTAATTGATGAAGCCGACCAAATGATAACAACAATAGTTGATTTAAAAACATTTAAATATATCTTCAAATAGTGATGAGATATAATAAAAATTGTTCGTAACTCGACATTAAAGGCGGATAATAGGGGTGAATCCAAAATATTATCAACAAGGGTATAAACACGTATGTGTTAAATGAGGAAATCATTCATTAAAACATACTTCTATGTTTTAAGCACTTATGTTTAAGATGTTATATTAGGTTTTTAAGATTCCACACACAAACGATAAAATCTCGGCGAAGAGATATGAAGTACGTTATGTAACTAAAAACATAAAAATGAACTTTGGATTATTTTGTTGAATATCAATGGAGAGAATAATAGTTATCAATTTGAAGAATTGATTAACAACATGAAATTATAAGTTAGAAAAATAAATAAAAATATTTTGTATATAAAATATCATATTTTGTATACGCATTAAAACGAAACATGGTAATAAAGTACATAATATTTAAGTGTAATAAATAGAAACAAATAAAAATAAAGTAAATATATTTAACAATTAACTTGTGTCAATTGCTCTTTACGTTATAAACATACTTTTATTATTATTTGTAATTTCTCTTAAATTAAATATATTCAATTTTATGAATATAATTGATCAATGTCAAAAATAAAATTCTATACAATTGCACCTTCTTTTATTCTCTACAACGGAACTTGAACAATTGAGGCTTACAATATTGAATTTTTAAGTTACATAAACGCTATGGATTTCCATTGACAAAATGAATTGACATTAACAAAATGGATTGAGTCAACGCTGTGGATTGCCGATGCATTAAATTGATGCATATGTATACCTTGACGATATTTCGATTTAAGCAAATACTATATTGAAACGGGTAAAATGTCCAATTACCAATTTTTGAGGAAAGATTTTAAAAATAAAATATCAAGAAATGCCCGAAGAATGTGTCATTAAATAATCAAGTCTAAGTTTTGAACGGTGTTATACTATTAATCGATTAAACAAAACATCTTGTTGTTGAAACAGATACATTGGCAACAACAAAGTTTTCAATAACTTAAAACAATCTTAACTTGCTTATTTGTTGAGAAAAATAAATATACAATTGTAAAGGCATTTGCATATTATAAAGTCAATATTTTAAACTTATTGAAACTATTATAGTCCACTCAATGCTGCATTATTATAGTCTGTAAATTTATTATTAAAAATAATATGCTTATCCTACAATTTAAATAAATGAATTATTGTTAAAAAAATGCTTATCCTATGCACTGTAGGATATTATATTATCGTCATATGTCAAATCTTTCCCTGTAACACTTTAGTTTCTATGGCCGATTTAAACTGATAAATCTAAAAATTTCGTTTATTGTCTTTATTAAATTCTTCTTATTGTCATTGAAGACACACTTCGAATCTAAGCAATATCAAGCAATTTAACTTGTCTTTGATGTTGGCATAAGATACAAATAATAACATAAAATTTTACACAATGTATATCAAGTTAAAATTTAAAATTGAAATTTAAAATAAAAGTCAATTGTTATGAATTGAATAATAAATAATAGACGATGCACTATAATAAGGATTAGATGTCATCAGGAGGAACTGCTATGTTATCAGGTTTTGCCTCTATTCCTAGACCCATCGTAGTTATTAATTAGTGAAGAGTGCAAAGTAAGAAAAGAAAATTATTTTATTTAAATATCGAATTTTCCATAGTCAACTTCTATCACCATCAGGATAAATTATATCGATTGTTAAATATAAATTAAAATGTAGATTTAAATATAGAATTTAAACAATTTATTCTGATGATGATTGTAGTTGACTATCGGAAATTCGATATTTAAATGAAATAATTTTCTTTTTTACTTCACTCTCTCCACTAATTAATAACATATTAAATATTGTGTTCATTTATAATTTTGACCTTAAAAATAATACTTATAGAGCTGACAGCTATTGGCTTCAACAATAAGTTTAAATGTAATATCACCAAGCACGGTGATTATAATGACCGAAACGTTGACGTATCTTCACTATGCACAATCATTCGTGCCAAATTGTTATAAATCGTCTTCAAATATGGACTTACAATCTAATTACTGAATTAAGGTAGATCCCGCTTCAGTGCATAACCCAATATGTCAAGCAATTACCATTCTATTACGACGCTAAAATCCGCAAACAGCTAATGTGTAACAATGCGATATCTGATTGTTTGTGAATACCAATGGATGAATTACAGATATTTTTAATTTCCTATAATGTTATTTATGTATTGATCCCACATAGTATCTACGTTATTATATATCAAATCAACTGAGTCTACGTATTTTATATTTTTTATAAATTAAAAAATAATAAATAAAAAGTCAAAATAAAAAATTGAAATTTAAAATAAAAATCAACTGTTATTAAATTTGTTTTTAAATCGATGATACTCAATTATATCAAATAAAAATTTAAAAAAGAAATTTAAAATAAAAATCATTTTTATGAATTGACTAATAAATAGCAGACGATGTATAAGAATAAGGAATAGAGGTCATCATGAGGAACTGCTATGCTAAGCATATCTTTTATTATCAATTCTTTTTTTTAATATTATTGCTCCATAGTTTAATGGTAAAATTAATAGTAAAATGTAATAGTAAAATTTTTGTAGAAAAAAAATCATCAAACTTGATTGAAAAAACGCAGAAAAATAATAATAATGTCGTATCAATAATACATAGTTTCAGTATTTTTGACAGAAGTTATATTGCAGGAAAACAAAGTCAACAGGTCAATAATAATTTGTCATTAGAACAAATCAGATATCACAAGAAACAATATTCTTGTGATAGGCTGTCTAGTCTTTCTTGTCCCCGTTGCTTATAATGTATTGTTTTTTAATGTAAAGATGCATTAGAGGGGGCAGTTAAAATATACTAAATAAATCGACTATAATAATGCAAAGAGTAGAATTTAATAATGAAATAGTTTAGAATAGAATAGAATTTATTTAGAGTGGCCTTTGTGGTGAATAGAACCACTTACAGGCCCACTACAAAAATTAAAAGAAAGTTTACGTCGATGAATGTTTGAACTTGTATGTAGAGTTATTGAATTGATTGCGGCTAAAAGTGTTATTTTAGTTCGTTTGCAAGAAGTATGGCGATAAAGGACGTTTTGAAGTGTTTAAGCGACGTCAATGATTTTGTCACGAGGAAGTTTGTTCCAAAAAGCGTGGTGCAGCGATGGTGAACGCACGATATCCGTGATTACCGCTGTGACGGGGGACGAAAAGCGAGTAGGAGCAATGACTTCTTAGGGAGATACCAGTCGTCATATAGGATGCGCTATCAGGAAGATATAGATAAGGAGGGTTGTGCCGGAATTTGATTTGCCATGCAAGTGTGAGAATTTGAGAGGTTATGCGGCTCGGAATGTCGAGCCAGTTAAGGATGTGGAGACTGTTGGAGATGTGGTCGTACTTGCGCAGGCGGAAGATGACTCTAACAGCCATGTGCAGAATCCTTTGTAAATAGTGAAATTGATATGCTGGACAGTTTACGAGAAGACCTAAGCAATATTCTAGACGAGGCATGAAAATGCTGGAGATTAAAATAGCTGTCGATTTCACGTCGAGGTTTCTACGGACACTTCGGATGTCACGGAGGATGAGAAAGCAAATAATTTGTATACGTTTACGCTTAATAAAATTTTCTTAATAAGTAAATGTACAGTTAGAGAAGAAATGTTGACATTAGAAATGAAATAAAACAAATGTATGATTTCTTTGAGGATTATATTTTCACCATATTATTTCAATCCGTAGTGTGATCAGAATCCACCAGCTGACACCAAAGCGCCACTCTCTGACTAAACCATCCAGGGTCTCCCACACACATGAAGTTCTAATCAAGCGCACGATGGACGGTAGTATCGACATTAAGTGCTTAAGAAATCTTGGTATTTGCTTAGGGAGACGTCCTCTTGAAAATAAAACAAGTCACAAGATGGTGCAAATAGCCAAAGGCGCACCTGAACTTTCTCTCTTAATGACAGACGCTGAGTCGGTCTCAAGACCCATATTGCTCTATTCAGGATACTCTTGAATATATTCAAGTCAAATCCAACAGCCCAGTTCACCGACATGACAAAACCCATATATCTCTTACCTGATGTGTAAAGAGAAAAATATGTATTTATTTTACGTGGCAAATGCTGACCGGCGCACGCTTACATGAACACAACAACAAAAAATTTAAATCATGTTTCGAGGAGGTGAGTACAGAGGCGGCATTTGAATGCAATAAAGGAGGGAGCGCGGTATACGTCGAGTGGGAGCTGATTCCAGGCAAGTTGGGCGGCAACGAGGAAGGATCGGAGAGCGTAGTTGTTAGAGTAATTGAGAACGTATAGTAAGAGGGAATTACGGGAATGCAGTGATAGAGTGGTGGGACGAGTGTAGACTAAGAAATGGAGGTTGATGAACTATGAGGAGCCGACAGCGATGAGACGAAAAGTTACGAGAAGGCGGAGTTGTATGCGGATATGGGTGGTGGGCCAGGAGAGTTGGGCAACATATGCGTATGTGTTATCAAAGCGACGGAGACGTTGGAGCACTCGAACGGCGGAGTTGATGATGCGTTGTAAGGGTAGGATGATGGATTTTGGAGAATTGACGAAAAGGCTGAGGCAGTAATCAATTTTAGGGAAAAGAAACGATGAAAGAAGAGACATACAGGAACAGAAGTCGATAAGGGGGCGGATACGGCGTATGTCACGGAGAATTAAGTTAGACGAGCGGACCTTGTAGCGGACGAACGGTTTAAGGGAAAGGTGATCATCGAAATAGAAACCTAAGAAAGTGAGATTGTGGACTACGGGGATGATTGATGATGCAGAAGATAAAGAGGGAGGAGATATGTTAGGTTGACGGGGGAGGATACACATTATTTTAGACTTCTCTGGGTTTAGAAAGAGACGAAGATGGGAGAGACGTTTGTAGATAGAAGAAAGACAGTTGGAGGCAGAAATTACGATATCGTGTATGCGATGTGCGGGTGCATGAGCATATATGAGGATGTCATCGGCGTATTGCATGACGTTAAAGGAGTAAGGTTTGATAAACGGAGAGAGATCGCCAAGCAGAAGAGAGAAAAGCAGGGGACCTAGGACTGAACCTTGTGGGACCCCGCAAAAATAGGGATGGAGGAAGGACGATGAATTAGAACATACTCGAAAGGAACGGTCGGGTAGATATGAGGCAAACCATGCTACGGAGGAGGAAGAAAAACCATAAATATAATGAAGGCGAGAAATGAGGATGGAGTGGTCGCCGATGTCGAAGGCGGATGAGAGGTCTAGTAGGGAGATGAAACCACTATATAGAGCCTTGTCACTTGAAATGAGTAGGTCGTTGTAAACTTACTGCAGGCGATTTATGTGGAGTGATTAAAGCGGAAAGCAGATTGGAAAGGAGGGTACAGATTAGATGAAGATTGATAAACGTTGATCTGTATTAAGATAAGGCGCTCTAAGAGCTTGGAAAGAGTAGGGAGGAGTGAAATGGGACGATAGCTAGAATGAATGAGGGATCGAGAGATTGTTTCTTAAGGAGAGACGAACGATAGCGGATTTCCAATGTGATGGAAAGATACGACTGCGGATGGACGAGTTAAACAAGGTGGTAAGGAAAGGAGATATTGATGAGCATATGGATTTAAGAATGGGAGTAGGTAGGGCATCGGCAGGTGAGGTTTTGTTGGGCAAGGACATGAGGACAGATGAGACTTCGGCAGATGAGACAGTGAGAATATGAAAGAGTTTCGGGAGGATGAGGCGAGGCGAGTAGTAGTGAGACGGAATGGAGACGGGGTTGTGAGAGAGCAACGTGGATACTTTGGTTTGAATAAATGACGAATAATCATGAGGATTGATGTTGAAAGACTAAGAGAAGCGAGAAAGGATCGAGTTAAAAGTATGCCAGAGAGACTTGGAGTCTAATAAAGTGTTGATTTTATGCTGCCAGGAGGAGTTGTATTTGGTACGTAGTAGATGGAGATGAGACCGGCGAAGAACAATATAGGAATCACGGAGAAACGGAGTGAGCGAGTGGATATCACGTCTGAGAAAGTGGTGATAGACTCGAAAAGCATGACGGAGTCGATGCTTTGAGAGTAGGCATTGGATGTCAAACAGTGGGGCACGATGCAAGCGACGCTGAGGGTGAAGCTTGAACGGAAAGTACAGATCGAGAATGGATGTGAGTACATAATCGAAAAGAAAGACAAGATCGTGAGGAGAGGATGATGTTATTGTGTTAGATGATAGAGACGATTTAAGTAAGGCAGAGCGGAGAAGGGTGATGTCAAGATTTTTCCAAGGGCAACGTAGGATGGTAGGTGTGTGAAGCGGGGAGTGATTGGAAGTGAGATCAAGCGTGACGAGAAAGTGATTGGATAGACCAGGATCAGAGATGGACAGTGAGGTGTATGCAGCAAAACGATCCGGGACAGGGATGATGTCGAGTGCCACGCAAAGGATATGTGTGGGGTCCGTGAAGATGAGTTTGTAATTGTAGTTGGATAGAATGTTGATAAACCGGATGTAATCGGTCGATGAGGGGCGGTTTAGGCGGATGCTGAAGTCACCTAGAACGAGTGCAGGGACTGAGGACAAAGAACAATGAGAAAGGAGGTCAGCGAGTTCGGTAAAAAATAAGGATGTAAGAGCTGATGAACTAGGACGGTATACACTGGCGAGATCTAAAGTGATCGGGCTAGAATAACGACAGGTGAGCAATTCAAAAGAGCAAAGACTGAATGGGGAAGTGATTTTGCGATGAGACGCGGGGTGACGCGCGAATGCGACGATGCTGCCATGATTAGAGAATTTATAAGGGAATGAGCTGGGGGGGCGGGTGGATTCGACTAGTGAGCAACCGGTAGAGAGCAGACGGCGAATGAAAAGGTCGTCGGAATCTGAGTGCTAAGATTCGGTGAGGCAGAAGAGATCGATGAATTGCTTGGTGAATAAGTTGAGGATAAGATCGGATTTATTGAAAATATATCTAGTGTTAAGGAGGCCGAGGCGGAAACCGTGTGTGGTGGCGAAAGAGTCTAGCAGAGAAGACACATAGGGGAGATGGAGCGCCATCGAATTTTGGGGCGGGTGTAGACAACTTGAAAATTTTCGTCTATGTTTCGGATGGAGAGAGATGTTTCGCCGTTTTCATCGCGACGGCGTTTTTCGATGCGGGCAGATGAGAGTTATCAATTTCAAAAGGGGTGCGATCGAAGAAAATTCGAGTGGTTAAAGATAACATGAGTTTAAATTGTTGAGAGAGGACAGAGGACGCGTGAGAGTGATGCTTGAAAACAATTTTTAGGAGAGGGGCTCTTCTAAAAGAGCCCCTCTTTTAGGAGAGGGGCTCTCCTAATCTAGAAGGATTAGATTGAGAAGATTTGTTTAGACGGATGAATGCGACAGGATAGATGTCCTTGAAAAAGGATGGTTTATCCGCAGGAACAAGAGACGAGAGGATGGATCTAAAGGCGGAAACATCGTGGTCGAGACGTGCTTGTGGAGATAAGGAGGTGAAAAAAGTGATATTAGTGACGATGACGCAACAATCGCGATAAGAAAAGCGTTTCCGTAAAGGCGGACGAGTGACGTGAGTGGGTGAGATCACGATAGGAGAGCTAATAGTTGAGGATTTGGAGGGAGTTGATTTGACGACGGGAAACATAGAGGATAATGATAACGAAGAGGGTGGCAAGCGATGTGAGTAAATGTTATGAGTGGAAGGATCGTGGAGGTTGGTGGATGTGATTTTGATTGATGGATGTAAGTTATTGAGAAACGAGACAGGAAGGACGGGACGGGGTGTCGGGGAGTGAAGATGACATGGAACGGGAAGTGTATATGGTGGCAGGGTCGGTGGGTGAAGAGAAAACATTGGAAACGACGGGGGTAGTTTGAGTGGACGTATGAGATGTTGATATGTGCTTATTGGAGAGGTTGTGGATTAGTTTGTTGGCACAAAAACCACATAGGAAGTCTTCTTTAGACTTATTGTTGTCGCAGGCGATTGTTGTCCAGACGCTGCAGTCGTGTGTCGAGTGCAGTTGTACTTGCAGTTGTGCATAGTTGGTGTCGGTCTTAGCTGTTTTCTTACGTCCTCCCAATAACGTCCTTGTGTGTTGAAGTTTTTAGATTTGCTACTGCAACTGATCGGCGAGCGCAGCTAGACGATCTATCTGAGCTTATCGAGAGATTAAGCTCAATCTGCGAGCCTAGCGAGTGGAACTGACAGGAAAAATCTGGAACTGACAGGAAAAAATCTGGAACTGACAGGAAAACATCTGGAACTGACAGGAAAAAATCTGGAACTGACAGGAAAAAATCTGGAACTGACAGGAAAAATCTGGAACTGACAGGAAAAATCTGGAACTGACAGGAAAAATCTGGAACTGACAGGAAAAATCTGGAACTGACAGGAAAAACCTTGAATGTATGTTAATTATTTCTCAAACTTTTTTAGAAGGAGCGGTTGATTCGTCATAATGGATGATAATGCTGAGATTGCTGATCTCTTTAACTTTTTCTTATTGCAGGAGTGCCATAAAAGACAACCACCTGACGTTTACACAATGTCTTACTATTGCAATGAAATCACGTATGTTCAAACCGCAGCAAAATTTGCTGCAACATAAAACATCGTTTTATAGACAAACAAATATCGCATGTGTTTTAAACGAAGAGACCGTTTAAGCATTCAGCTCAAAATTTGCAAGTCATTTTATCGTCTTCCACAAACAATAAATATTCGCATCATATAGATTTTAAAATCGTATACAATGGTAAAATTGCTGTATCAAAACAATCTATTCGACATTTAACTACGAAAATATAATAATAAGGATTTTCTTAAAAATCCAAAAGGTTAAATGAGACATCACAAAATAGAACAGTCAATAGTCAATAACAACCAAAATTTTTTGTACACAACTTAGTAGTCTTCTTGATACATCTTCTTCTTACGGCCTCAGGTCCAGGGGATCTGAGGCCACCAACCGATCTAATACGCCGCCTTCCGACTAAACCACCCAGGGTCTTTCAACCCCCCCCCCGAAGAATCTAATCGAGACGGACTATGCTGGGTAAGCTAGACGAGGAGCTTAAGAAACCTTAGCCTTTGCTCTGGGGGACGTCCTATCGAAAAGAAGACTAATCCCGAGATAGCCCAAGTGCACCAGAGGCGCACCTGGGTTTTCACTTTCAATGACAGATGTTGGGCCCGTTTCAGGACTTACCTAGCTTTCTTCAGGATACGTTTGAATCTATCCAGGTCAGCTTTCGCCCACCAGTTCACAGTAACGGCGAACCCCAGGTATTTTACTCGACTTGTAAAGGTTGGGAGTGGTTCAGAGGTAAACATGGAAAAGAGCGGCGCAGAGAGTGTCAGTCTCTTACGTTTTTGCTTTGTTGCAGGGGAGCCATGAAAGACTACCACCTGCGATTTTGCAGAGTTTAAAATGAGATTGAATTGGGGTAGCTGGTCTTTTAATCTTGAAAAGAAACGGCTGATGTCAGAGACCACGTCTTTACACCTGCGTCCAGTGACCAGCGCTGTGGTGTCATCAGCGTACACCACAAGACGTTGTTCGCGTTTGAATATTTTAAATAGCTTAATGGAAGCAGCAAGATATAAAATAGGTGAAAGAGTGGAACCGTGGGGCACACCCGGAATAGGGTAGAACTGACGCGCATCATGGTCGTCTTCATAGTAAAATCGCTTGGTGTACAGCAGAATCTCAACCATGTTCACTATTCTCGCAGGCAACCCGAAGGACCTGAGAAAAAAGATCACAAAGGGAATGGAGATGCGGTTAAATGCAGCAGAAAAGTCAGGGAAAACAGCCACAAGTAGACAATGGCTATAACCCGACAAAACTGCTTCACCTCACCAACTGCTGAATGGACCGAGCAACCTTTGACAAACCCATGAAAACCAGGAGGGATCAAATTACGCCTACTTAAATGGTCGCGGATTTTACGCGCCAGCGCTTTTTCGTAAATCGACACGAGGGCATTTTGAATCGAAATGGGTCGCAGATATTTAGGGCATAGAACAGGATTTTTCTTAGGAATAAAAACACGCTTACTAATAATAAATACTAAACCCACAATCTTCTTCCATTTCAAATATATAGTTATTACATGAACGAAGAAGAAAATATCATTTATTTGATAAACATTCTATATTTCGATAGGTTCTGTAATAATCAGGATTACAAATTGTTATGATTTTATAAACTAATATTCTTGTTCATCAACTATCTTTATAGATTGTGTTGAATAAAACCACATTTTGGTGATTACAACAATTTATTCAACACAAATGACGTCTGCGACAGACACAACGATCGATCAAGCGATTCTATGAGTCAACTAGTCAAGTCAACAACATCCGGCTCGAAAGATTCGACATAGCGGTAGAAGACAGTGATAGTCAAAAGAAATTCAAGCTCTGGAAGCGAAATTTCGAATACTTCTTAACAATGTCTCGTGGGAATAACAAGTTGGAACTCTTGATAATGCATGTTGGTCCACGAGTGTACGAACTACTCGAAGACATCGACAACTATGAATCTGCGATGGAGGCACTGAAGTCGTTATACATCAAGACACTGAATGAAATACTAGCGCGACATTTGCTCTCTCTCTTCGAGCTCAACGAAATAACGAGGATATTGACTCGTTTGTACAGTCACTACACTCACTTTCAAGGGAATGTCATTTCAAAGCAGTCACTGCCGAGGAAGCAGGAAAAGATTTTGTTCGAGACGCTTTCATTCGTGGTCTTGCTTCCGATTCCGTACGTCAACGATTACTCGAGTTTGAGCAATTAGACCTGGCACGAGCAGTAAATGTTGCCAAGTCATTAACTACTGCACAGCACAACACGAAAAATGATTCACAATTAAAAACCACTTTATCGATCAATGGATTATCGATAGAAGCCCTCATTGATACAGGAAGTTCCCTAAATTTCTTGGATGCTGACATTGCACGGGCTCATTCAGTAAGAATCATTCCGGCGGATATTGAGGTTATACTCGCAGCAAATACAAGGCAGAAAGTTATTGGGAAATGCACACTAAATTTCATTTTCAAAATCCAACGCTACGACTACGTTCAATTTTTCGTACTCCCCAATCTGTGCACGAACGTTATTTTGGGTTTGCCATTTTTGCGATCACACAGCAACCAATTAATCAATTTCGGTGGACCGCTTCCTGATGTAAAAATATTTGCAGCATCAGTAGGACACATTAAAACGCCACTGTTGTTCATAAACCTCAGTAATAACGTTCACCCAATCACCACAAAAAGCAGACAATTTAATAAGGATGATCAGCTGTTTATTCGAAACGAAATAAACCGAATGTTATCAAAAGGGGTAATTGAAGAGAGTACGTCCCCATGGAGAGCTCAAGTAGTTATCGTATCCCGTCCAAACGGGCGCAAACGCCTGGTCGTTGATTTTTCCCGTACCATTAATCGATTTACTCTTCTCAATGCGTACCCGCTTCCTAAAATCAGTGAACTAGTGAATGAAATCGCGAAAAATAAATATTACTCACAAATTGACTTGAAGGAAGCGTACTATCAAATCGACATAAATCCTTCTGAGAGACATATGACCGCTTTTGAAGCCGCGGGGAACCTATATCAGTTCAGAAAAATTCCAATGGGGATCACCAATGGTGTTTCGGGATTCCAAAGATACAAAAACAAATTCATTGAAGTTAACCATCTTTAGAAAGTGTACTGTTACCTAGACGACATTTTTGTATGTGGAATTACAAAGTATGAACATGACAATAATCTGAAACAATTCCAAGAAGCTATTGCTAAATATTCGCTTGAAACCAATACTGAATGTCAATACGGTAGTGTATACGCACACTTGGCTATGAGATACAACATGGAATACTCAAAACCGAATCCCTCTCGACTATCAGCTGTTCATAACCTCAAGATACCCACTGATAAACCTTCTCTTCAAAGAGTCAATGAGCTTGCGCTAAATCCAAACGAACAATTACAAAGATCTACGCGTCTCCGAAGAAAGCCAGCGCGATACCGCTAATGACAATTTTTGAAGCTGGGAAGAATGTTATGATTTTATAAACTAATATTCTTGTTCATTAACTATCTTTATAGATTGTGTTGAATAAAACCACATTTTGGTGTTTACAACATTTTTTTTGTAATCCTGATGATAGCAGGAGCTATCGAAATATAGAATTTTGTTATCAAATGAAGGATATTTTCTTCTTCGTTCCTGTAATAACTTTACGCTTACTAATATTGATGCCTGCTACATCAAGTCGGGGAGGCTAAAAGCATTGTGACGGTCACCTCTCTTCTCTGATCGGCTGTCAGGAGCGACGGATTCGGAGGTGACCGGGAGTGGACCCCATGAGTTAAGGATATCCGTAACAGATAGATCCCTACTCCTGAAGTTACCTCAAGACGGGATTGGTTGAGGAGATTGAGTGGCTCCATAGTTGTGTAGGGCTAGTGACTCCTCTAAAACTTTGTCAAGGCCTACATTCCATATCCAACCCAATGCTCTATCCTTCCAACAAACAAACTTCTCCTTCTTGAAAATCTTCCAAAAGGAAGACTGAGAAGGACTAAGGCGAGCAATACTCGTCCTATCCTTACTCAGCTGGAATTTATATCTAGTGCTACAGTATTCATTCAAGAGAGCCTGTCAGGCGGAAACAGAGAGATTAGGAAGGTTAAGCAATTTCGCTAGGACCTTTAGTTTCGTCGGAGTGGGATTGTATATACGACCTGTATAGGTAGTCGATAAAATCGCGGTAGCTTGAGAAAAGAGGTAGGTATTAAATTGGGTCAAACTCTCATTTCCTATTCTGGGAAAGAGTTGAATAGCCGCTTGAAAGAAGGCCACTCTGATCGGATCAAAGTGAAACTCCTTCGAAGCAACATATCTTCCTCAATTCTCCAACGAATTAGGTCGTGAGAGGTGGACAATTGCTAGCGCGACTGCTATGTTCAGAAATGTTTTAACAAACACCTCGAGTGAAGCAGTAAAATGTCGAGGATAGAATTTGTTGATGTGCAATGAAAGGTATGGTACGGTAGTTTGTGAATAAGATAACCGTTCCTAGCTCTGCGAAGTGCTGCATTGATCCAACGACCAGTTCTGTCGTTGAATTTCCAAGTATCATGTCGTTTCCGCTGTCGATAATACTATCCAGGATGTCACGGTTCTTGTGTATCTCCCCTGGACGGATGTAGACATTGGCTAGACTGAGGCGTTTACCGTTGTTACAGAGTGAAACTACTAAACAAGACATGGCTGGACATGAATAGTTTAATACAAGGAAGGACCTTAATTATCACTTAACTAAGGTCAACAGTCCTTGAGATGAAGAGGAGTGAGGAGGGGTTATGTACGGAGTATAGTGGGAACAAATGTGCTTTGTGATAAATCGAGTAATGTCCTGAGGGAGACGGATAGACTGCGTCTCCTGAAGGACTATAACATCTGCATCTTTAGCGGATAGAAGTCTAAGGGCAGAAGCACCTCCCGAATTCCACTAGAAGATATTCACTGAAACAGGCTCACGATTACTCTGCATTGTGATGGATTAGTTGGATGTGGGATTGCCTACCTAGAAGGAGCTAGGAACGAAAAGTTTTCCCTTCATGTCACTCGAACCATCCGGGGCATGTACTTGCCCATGGGCAGCATCTTCATTTCCCCTTATTTTCTTACTCTTCGGGAGATTGCCGATCTTGATAGGGGGATGGAGATGGCGTGAGCCGAAACCCCTTCTTTTTGGATGATGAAATTGCCGTTGATGATGAAATAGTAGGGTTAGTACAGAACGTGGCAAGAACAGAAGATACAAAATCTTCCATCTTCTTATACATTGTTTCAATACGTAAATCAACTGCCCGCATGAGGTAATCGTCCTTCATACGGGTGGCAGCATTTGCAAAGATACCGGATTTCGGTTGGGCTGCAGACTTGTTAAATTTAGTTCGATATAATTTAAAATGGCTGCATTTTCTGACACATGCAGGATGGCTCCCCCACAGTTAGAGCATAATAAATGGGCCACACATTTTTCTCCTGTCAACATAGCCGGACACTGGGGGGGATCCACACACCCACATGTCAATGGCTCACTGCAGCTGGAGGCTCAGCGCCCACATTTATGGCACCGGCTGCAGTGAGGATATGTGAACTCTTCATTGTCGATTATTGAAAATCTGAGATTAAATCCTTACGAAAATATGCCAAATCGGGATTCATCATCTACAAATACGTGCAAATTAGTGATTCGACAGCTATCTAGGGATTGCCGTACAAACTTGAGACGCCCGGTAAATTGAGTATTGAGATGAACTAATGAACAAAAAATCACAGCCCATTGATAGACAAAAGTCCGAAACATCAGCGTTAAAAACCCGAGCATTTATAAGAATTTTTATGCCAGCAAAAGTGAATAACTTTTTTATCATTATTTTCTACGACTAACTATTTTTTAATTTATTCTAATTATATTCTTTAACAAAGTCATTTATTACTTTAAGTATGCACTATTCCTTATATATTGTGTGAAACTCAAATTTAATCACAGTTCCACTGTTCTTTACAAAAAAGCCTTGACTAGTGTTTTGTATATTCTTTATAAAAAATACTTTTTTTGTAAACTTTTTAGTTAAATGCTTTATCACAAAATGTTTTGTATGTTAAGCAAATAAAGTTAAAATTTGTATATCTAAAATAGTAGATCTTTAAGTAGATCTTTAGATCTTGAAGTGTTTGCGCATTGACGCAAACTCTGAATAACATGGTTTGCTACTTAGTCACCTTCAATTTCAGATGTTCGCAATTGCTAAGAATAATTGTTAGAAATAACGTAATGCTTAAATTTCGATTAATCATTTAGGGTTTAACAGAAAATTGATGCAATCCGTTGGTTTAAATATAAGATGAATATGATGCAACAAAATGCTATACGAAAACAGTTTATCGAAGCTACTGCTCAATAAATGGGTTCAGGAAAAAGGTAACTGATTCTCTTTTATAATAAAATGGACAGGTTAAACAGGTTTTGTCAGAAAAAAGAAACATTTTTTCACAACTTTTTAACACAAATAAAAACAATAGCTGACTTTTAGAAAATCGTAACAATAATTATAATTTTATAACTTTAATTGAAGTGATATTGAGAATACTTTGCCAATTGAAGATTGAAACTTTATGATAAAAGAACGCTGTGATTTATTAACCGTTAGTTTACAACATCATACCACAGTATTACAAAATGTGCACACCCATCGTTCTGGTTTACGTTTTCTGCTTCTGTTTCATATCTTCGAACACCTGTCGTAAGTATATTTGAGGTTTCTTGCTTAAGTCATTTCCTTCGTGTCCCTTATGCCAATCGTAACCTTCGGCATACGCAAGTAACACACCTGATGGGTCGATGTCACAAGTTGTAAGCGGAGAAGATTTATTTAGCTCCGGTGCTTTTATCCGTGACCTAGAATCCTTATCCCAATAACAACACTGGCCATCGGCGCCAATTGTGAGCATAGTGTTATGGATAGGATGAAAAGATATTCCATTTACTGGATATACCTCTAAATAACCGTCAACCGTTGTGCTAGAACGATGACATTTGAATGTAAAGTTGTCGTTTTTCTGTACGTCATTTACTGAAATTCGTCCTTCAATACCACCTACGGCAAATCCTCGTGGTTCGGATTGATTAAATATTGACACACACCTATGTTGATGTTTTAAAGGAGACTCGATTTGCTTAAAATGTTTCGGTTGTTGATTTAAGTCGTAAACATGAATCCCACGATCAGCTGTACATACAACGGCCATAGGACCGAGTACGTCAGCAGAATATACACGCTCAGGAACAGTAAGGTTTAAAATAGGCTGAGGAGATCTAAGGTCCCAGAAACGCAGAGATTTGTCCCAACTTCCTGTCATAATACATGAATACGACGGTCGCTGAATAAAATGAACCGTCTTAACAGCATTATCATGCGATGCAACTTGAATAATCTGATCGGACTGAATATTCCACATTCGAACGGCGTTATCACAACCGGCCGTAAATACCTGCAAGCCATCACTCGACCAGCAACTGTCTAGGATGGGTAATACAGCAGTTCCAGCAGCCGAATGCTGCTTATGCGCTTTGGCAAATGTATCGCCAGTATTAAGATCAACTTGCCAGCATCTGACATCGCCTGCCCAACTTGTGGATATTAGAAAACATCCTTCTTTTAGTGCTGCAGGGCTGAAATTTAAGCTTGATACAGTATCGTCAGGTGCACCTTGAACCAATACTTCTTGGCCTGTGGGTTCTCTATTAGTTACTGAAGTATTTGCAGTAGAACTATTCTGTCCGAAAATAGTGCTGCTAAACATTGAAATTGATCTAGAATGAAATAAATTTTAATTTGAATTACAAAAGTAATGAAATTTCTTCAAAAGTCATTTAATCTATATTTTAAATTGAGTGATTGGGAATATATATAATGCTAATCTTAAAATTGTTCTATTTCATGACGACATGCATATAACTATTCAAATTACTACGTGTTATAAGACTACATTCTAAAATAGTCAGGTCGCGTAGCAGGTGAAGTGAAGGTAGTAGATCTTTCTAGATCTTGTTCCAGCCTGCAATCGCCTTAAGAAGGTCAGCCCAATATCAGATGCTGCTGGATGCCCCGTTGCAAGTTTAGCCTGAGTCAACTAAATTAGGAGGTCACTGATAAAGCAACCACAGGTTTAATAAATCTAATACAATGTACATGTGGACTGCAATATATTGGAAAAACTCATCAACTGTCCAAAACTAGATTTAGGCAACACATATATATATAATATACAGCATAATAGTCAAACTATATTTCATAAACATATGAGATTAATAGGAGATGATATAGGATACTGTAAATTATTTATTTTAGAACATATTATTGAAGAAAATAAGGCAATATTAAATCAAAAACTATTAGAAAAAGAAGATTTTTCGATTAAAACGCTTAATTCCATGTACCCATTAGGATTGAATAGACGTGGTACAAGGAATTGGCAGAAGTAGTATCGTAAATAATAACAACTATATTACAATAATCCGTTTAAATGCAAGCCAAGAAGACATGGCGATAAAAGGAATAAGAAAAATAGACTTAAAATATTAAAAGAGATAAATATATTTATGAACAATTAGAAATATTAAAACAACTTTTAGGAGATAATAAGCTGAAAGATCTTTATGTATATATAAAAAGTTTTTCTAAAGATATCATATGTTCAATAAATCAAAGATTAGTTAACGACTATGATATGCTAAGTTGTATAATAGACAGTTATTGTAATATAAAATACTATAATTGGACAATACATGTTAATAATAACAATAAAAAATATACACTGATCATAAAATTCATTAATAAATGTATAGATAACATAAATATAGCCGGACTTTTAAATAATTCTAAAAGTAAAGAAATAATATGGTCAGATTTAAGTAAATATATTCCTAAAATAAGGTAAGCGCTGTTACCGCTATTAGGAAGAAAAATTTGTAATTATAATAAAGAATTGGAATCTCCATATAACGATGATATTAGAAACATTCTAGAAACAGAATGCAATTGCAAAAGTCTTAGTTTGGATAAAATAAATGAACATATATGTACTCATAATCTAGAATTAATTGAAAACTGTGAATTAAGAAAGCTGCTATCAAAAGGGTATAAATATGGATTAAATAATAACAACAATAAAAATAAAATTTACAACTCGTTATATAATAATTATAATAATATTCGTTATAATCCGTGCCATAAATTTCTCTACTGCACGTGATTCTTCATTATATCTACGAATGCCTCGTTCTACTAGAAAACTACCATCTTACCCGCCAATGCAACTTATTTATAAGGGTATACGGGTAAATATATATATTTTTTGTGATTTTTTATTTTTTGGAAAGAAAAGACTTTATTAATACACAAACGAATATTTGAAATGTGTTTTTAAATTCTGTCTGACAAATTTCCCGTATCTGCTTGGAAATCATCTAAAACTCATATAACATTTAATATAAAATTATTAATATAAATTATTGTAAATAAAATTTACAATTCGTTATATAATGACTTAAATGCTTACTTTTATAAACTGATTACTAGTGGAAGCTCTAATACATCAAAGATAAACATTTGTAAAACTTATGAGATAAAATTAGAAAGAAAATGAAAATAACAAACAATTATTAAAGGAAACATCAAATTAATAAAGAACTTACTAAATTAAAAAATATATGTGTATACAGAACTTACTTAATTAAAGGATAACTAAACACTATTGATAAAGCTAGTAATAACTTTGTCTTCATATGCAAAAAGCTTTGTTATGACATACTGATGAAAGAGGTTAATTCTAATGATTTAAATGTAAATCCAACATATGAACGTAGTGAGTTGAGTTTTGAAACAATTATTACAAGTCACTGTTCTATAATGGATAAAAAGGGTATAAAGGTTGAATCAGATAATAAAACTATACCTATATTATATTGGAATCCAAAATTACATAAAAATCCAATAAAACCTAGGTTCATATGTAGTGCGTTTAAATGTACATTAAAACCACTTTCTGTCTATATGAATAAAATACTTAAAGTAATTAAAGCACACTTCAAAAAATATTGTAGGATAATCAAAATTAATATTGGTATAAAACACTCTTTCAGTATTAATTCTACAAAAGAATTTTTAGAATAGACAAAAGGAATAAATTTTCAAAATATAAATACATACGATTTTAGTGCGCTTTATACAAATCTAGATTTAGTAGATATTAAAGAAGCGTTAGTAAAATTAATTAATCTTATATTCGGAAAAAGATATAATCCTAGTATTATTCAAATGATTGATACGGATATTGATATAAAGCTAGCAAACGTCAACATTATGATGGTGACTATTATCATGCATCCACACTTATGATAATATTTGTGGATACATAAATCTTTAGTTAAACTAACTTGTTTATATTGATTCAACAGTTAAATTTTACTGTAAGTAATGCTTTGCTTGCATTGCACAAAGCAGAAAGAATTCAATTATATGAAATCCTTTAAATGCAGTAAAATAAAAATACCGGGTTCAATTTTTTATCAAGATATTTGCATCTTCAAATTTTGTATGTGTCAAAATATGGATATTCATTTTGTTATCTGATCTTGATCTTAAAACGAATTTTTATAATCCCGTATATTCCTGAACCGATCAAATAGCTCCCTCATAACAACAATTGAAAAGAATCGTAACAGTTGTTCCCAACGAATCATGTGCACCATTCTCAATAAGTATGGTCAATTCAATAGATGCTAGCTGAGGATTTTCACGATAGTGGTTAAGTAATGCGGCAATCACTTGTATTGATTTTGTGTGCAATACTTTGCGGCAAAATAAGCTCGTTTTGTCTACCTTTACCTGCTTCTCATATTGTGCTTTGGCTTAAGGTTTGTGTGCAGTTCTTCGCTTCTACTGAATTGTTGCTATCTTTAAGCAGTTCAGTCTTTTATCCGAATCCTTGATTGTTCAACAACTTGTCGTCTCATGCATTTTCCAACAATTTTGTGTCAACTACAAACAGTATTGCCATTCGTCAGTTTTATAAATGGCATCATCAGTACGAATTTACTTCAGCGTCTTTCTTTGTTCCTCATTAAAATTTTGTTAGTCATCAATATAGACATTTTGTTCATATCTTATTACCGCAAAAACTGATATTTAAGTGGCATTTATTAGCATGATCACGTGCGAGTGCCTATATTATTATCTTTCCTGTTTTATATTTTGATTAATCCACCACCTTACCTGGATCAATCTGTGCTAGTTCCAGGGTTTAAACCCAGGGTTTACTATCCGTTGATAGATCCAGAGTATGATTTAGTCAATTGTATGGAATATTGTAGATCAGAAACTTGTACGAATGCTTAAGGCCTGACAGTTTTGGTAACTGCTTTGTGTTTTAAAGTGATTATTAATTATTAATAATTAATTAACTATTAATAATTAAAGATTATTATTTTTCAAGCTTAGAGTTTAGTGAAGTCGACAACCGAAATTACAATCAAATCAGCCAATTAACAAATAATTAATAATTACAAATTATTTTATTAATTAAATAAATTCATACCTTTTCGTATTTTATCCTATATTCACAGAAATCGATATATATGCACAGTGACGAATATGCAACCAATCAGGCATCTATATGTCGCAATTAAAATCACCAGTCTATTTTGTATATTGATAATAATTGCTTATTTCTTTAAAGCAATGTATGGTTGCAATATTGACATTACTAATAATATAAACGAAGTTAATTCAAGCAAGCACATAAATAATAGCTTTGATAAAAAAATCGTTCACCAAATATGGTTTTCTTCATTTGACTTGCCTAAGAAATTCAAGTCCAATCGCCAACGCTGTCAATCATTGAACAAAGATTACGAGTTTAAGCTGTGGACTAAACAAACAATTGAAAATTATGTCAACACCCACCATCCGGGAATGAAACAGCTTTATTATTCATATACTTACGATATTCAACGTATTGACTCCATTCGATATATACTGCTCCATGATTTTGGGGGTATTTATATGGACATGGATATATCGTGTGAACGACCTTTCTGTGAACTATTATCTAGCATTCCCGAAAGAGACAAATGCAATGTTCTCTTATTTGAAACAAAGATAATAGGTATAACTAACAGTTTTATGGTTGTTCAACAATTAAATTGCACATTTTTCAAATACATGATGATTCGCTTGCATTGCACCAATTACAATTTCCTGATTCCGTATTGGACAATAATGTTCAGTGCAGGGCCGACTTTTGTTTGGCGGTCATATGAGTTATATAGACGAATGTGGGTAATGGAAGGAGCAACTATCTGCTTATTACCGAGAGTAAACTTTGACAAATTTTTAACACATCATCACTCGGCTTCGTGGCATTCGTGGGACGGTTCTCTAATGCTAATCATTGAAAAATACTATCTGCTAATAATTATCTCAGTCATTTGTGTAATTGCCTATAAATACCGAAATGTTTATGCCTGAAAAATTTATACTAACTTTGTAGAATACATTTATTCATAAATCGAATTGATTTAAAAAAATTAAAACAAGTCACATATCAATCAATTGGCCAAAACAACACAATGAGACTCGAAAAAAAAACTACACATTAAGATACTGGACACGATGTATATAATAGGGACGCGCAACACGGCTTTTTGAAAAAATAATAATTGAACAAATAAAAATGTTAAAAAATGTTCAATTTTCAAGATAATCGCCAAATTTGATATTTGTAGAAGAGTTACTATTTATTTAGAGTATATAAAACAGAAAAATAAAAAAATATATATTTAAATCTGAACCATGTTTCGAAGCACATTTTCATCGCATCTTAACCAGAGTCATGGTTTATTGTCTCACTCTCTCTATTGGGATATTGTCAAAATTTGGATTTTTTAATACGAAATTTGCGTTTTTAAAATAGTGTATTTATGCTCTTCTAATTGTTTAATTGCTGATTGCATTGTAATATTATAAGTAATTAAACAGAGGGAATTTATGCTATGAACGTTTATTAATATAATTTGTAGATGTATCTAACATATCAAGATTGTTTCTTGTGCGTTAACAATTCGCATGAAGAAGCCCATAGAATAGCCGTACGCAGACAGCTTCTTGAACACCTCATAATATGCCCTGATTGCGATGAACATATGCACATTTCGATCGGAGACGTATATAGTTAGATCTTCAATTAGGCTTTGTAATTTCAAAGCCTAATTAATCACCTAAATAGGTGATTTTTTAAATCACCTAAATAGGTGATTTTTTAAATCACCTATTTACTTTAAAAATTAAGTCTAGAACTACCTACTAGATGTTTAGGAAATCAAATAGGTCATTTATAATATATATATAACTACACCATAACAAATACTAATACTGAGTTATTTGACGTTAAGTCCTTGTTTAAAAGTTCATATTTAGCTTTAGAAATGCAATTTGTTTTTGGCGAACCATTTGCTTTCTCGGTGATGGTTCAATTACATTTCTAATGCTAAATTTGAACCTTTAATTAATGACTTACGTGACAAAAACGCAATCTTTTAAAAGTGCACAAGTCACGCATGTCTACGAAATCGTTAGAATTTGTCCGTTCGTATAAGATGCTGATCGTATAAAACATCATATTTAATTGCTTAATTCAAATACAAAATATGTATGGATGACTTTAAGCGTGATAGCAGATGAATCAGTAAGAGAAAGCTTGTGCAAGATGATATAAAAATCCCTAAGATTCAAATGTTACTAAAATTGTCAAAGGAATATTGTGATATATTGATGCGTTATATTTAAATATTCCCAATATGTTATGTATTGGAAGCAGTAGTTAACTCTTTTTGAAAAAGGTGCACATAGAGTTGTACGAGATACGCTTATCAAAAAACAATAAGTTAAATCCAAAAATGGAGCTGCCTTTTTCTACGTTCTATAGTAGAATATGGTCATTTAAGAGTCAAAAAATTAAACGTAAAATTCTAGACTCGTCAAGCCGAGGCCCGTAATGAATATTAATCTGAAAATTGGTTAAGATCAAACTCACTATCTCCGGATCCTAAATTTTAAAAGCAGATAAAATATAATTGCATGCAAATAATAAACGATGTCGTGAAATAAATTATTATTTTACAATAATTATGCTGCCTACGTTTTTCTGGTCAACGACAATTGATGTAAATTTTCTGGACAGTTCTAGTCCGCTTATGTACTCTAGATAGATATCAGCGAATATCGGAATTAGCATTGTGAATATTACTCGGCTGACGAAGATGCACAGAACGGCAGCGAATTTACCAAACATGGTCTTTGGAGTTATATCGCCATAACCAACAGTTCCAATAGTTACCATCGACCACCATATTCCGTCAATGGAAGTGAAATTTCTTTCCAGACTAAGGTTTTCAGCAAAAATGAACATTTGCCCAAAGAAGATGGCAATTAGCTGGATTACAATTATGACCACGAGAATATCAAGGAAATGCGATTTGATTGTAAAAGAGAAAGCACCCATGAAATCGTTGTATCGGTATAATTTGTACAGTTGCAATGCCTGGCAGACACATATCATTCTAAGTATATTCAAACTTTGAATTGACTTTATAGTGGAAGTGGAATAACTCGATAGGATCATAGTGAGTAGAATGGTCAAAATGAACAACGATGAAACAATGTCGATAATGTTAAAGGGGGATTTTATAGCAAGCAGTAAACCAACAAACTTTGCTAATTCATTACTTCAAAATTCAATTATAATTCTTTAACAATGCCGTCAGCAGCTTTGAAAAACCCTCAAAAGGGCCATCATAAAGCTAGTTGAACGAATATTTTATCGCCAAGCTATTATCATTACAATCCATCGATTGTCAATGATATGTTAAAAAACGAATAAAGTAAAAAATAAACAATTTCAATCCATATATTAAACCTGGAATTTGATGGAGCAAGATAAATCAGTATGAAAATTTATTTTTGTATTCTACGATATTAACTGCTTGCATTACCATAAGAACGAAACATTTTTTCAGAACACAATGTGGATGTTTTTCTTATGTCAGAAAATCGAAATGTGTCATTATAAAAATAAATTTCGGTTTAGTTGATCCCGCTTCATAATTCCAGAGTTTATTATTTTTTGTTATCCAAAACAAAAAATAAATCGAAAGGCTGAGTTTTTACTGAATCTGACCACAAGTTTAAACTTTTGTTATTTAATTTTCAATTCAAAAAATATCATAGATACTATGTGGGATAAAATAAGCCGCGCTTATTTTAAGCCGCTCACTTAAGCCGAGCTTTATTTCCAATAAGTAAAACTGCAAATTAGTTTTAGGGCTTAAGAGTTTATGCTGAAAATGTAGAACGACATTTAAAATTGGTTTGAAATTTTAGAGAAGGATCAACAAAAACACTAATTTATTTTTATATTTCGTTAGCCGCATTATCAGAAAAACACATCACAATTTTAAATAGTTGATAATGATCCATCGTTGATAAATAATTATTGTTGCTGGATCAAAGGAAAGAAGAAATTACTTTTGATATTTCGCTCACTTCTGTTGGCACCTTCAGAAAATTACCTGAAGATGTAATTTTTAATAATTATATAAGATTTTATACAATTTATATTTTTAAATAATTATTAGAACTGGATCAAAGAGAAGAAGCATTTATTAAATTGAAATTTTGCGCACTTCTGTTAGTATCTTCAGAAAATTACATTGTAATTTTTTCTCCTAGAAAACATTACAATGTAATTATAATTACAATGTAATTATAATTTAATAATTTAATTATTGTTTATATAATTATATATTTAATTATAGTTTATAATAATTATTTTTAATAAACATTACAATGTAATTATAATTACAATGTAATTACAATGTAATTATAATTTGTAATTACAATTTACAATTATAAAAAGAGGCCAATTGCATTGGCCTCTTTTTTCTAGGAGAAAGATCCAACTAATGATTACATTCTCTCTGAATCCAATTTAGAAATATATTAGGATTATATAATTAATAAGATTATATATATAATTCTATTTAGTATTTTTTATTGAATTGAAAAATGATAAGCAGCAAATATAAATTGAATTTATTAATCAATTATTAATTAATTTAAATCTTATTATGAAGAATTACTTTTTATTGAATTAGAAAACCATACACAGCAAAAAATTGTAAATAATTATTAATTTATTAGTAAAATCGTATTTAGTAAAATACTTTTTATTTTGAAAAAAATTGATAAGAAATTAACATAAGAAAAAATTAGCAATAGAGAATAATAAAAATTGATCAGAAATAAACATAAGAAAAAACACAAATAATAAAAATTAAATAATAAGATAATAAAAAATACATTACACGTTAAAAATAAACAGCAGATAATAAACAATAAACAAGAATAAACAATTGATAAATAACAGTAAATAAAAAACAGTATATCAACATAAACGGAGATCAAAGAATGAATAATAGATAACAAGGATATGATACAGAAATTTAATGTTATATAGAGTTTGTATTCCGTCTCATATATATGACTCAATATATATATGAAAGAAAAAGAGAAGAACAACATAACAGGATCCATAAAACGGATACGATTAAATAAATTAAACTATTTTCCATCTATATATTTTAGCTCTTTTTCACGAAAGATCCCCTACTCAGGCTTTCTCGAGTAGTAGGGAATCCTGAGTATGTAAGAGTTTCTTTAACTTCCATTTATATGATCGTATCCGATTACGGATCCAACAGTCCCCCATTTTAGCGAAAGAAATTCAAGTAGATTGTCACAAAAATAGTGATTCATCATTCAAACGTAGACAAACAAATCTATTTAATTCTTTCTTATTTTGCATATAAATGCTTTATCTAAATCTTTACCACTACATTTTATTAACTAGCCACATACTGACGATTCTTATCTAAAGATGAAGCAGTCTCGGAATAGAATTGTATTGTGGTTTTGGGGAGAAAGCTATCATGATGATAAAAATTAAGATAAGTGAATAGGTTTCAGTTTTTGGAAGCCTGATTAGTGGATGTATAATTCGTCAGAATATGCTGAAGCTCTCCGGTGTAAAATAGTTATAAACCAAAAGTTTAGATCTGAACTGGATATTTATATTCAATATAAAATTTGAATCTAGAAAAATTAGATTTTTAAGAGCTTTCTCTATTGATTTGTTAATTGTAGCAAACAAAAAATACAATACCTCACAATAATACAAACAAATCGATGATGTTAAATTTGACACGAAAGAATTTTAATAAATTTTGTGTTCAAAAGATAAACATTAGATAAAAATAAACAGTGGATAAAAATATAAAGTGCATAAAAATGAAAATATGATAATAAACATAAACAATAATAAAAAATTATAAGAAATCAGTAAATAAAACAGTAGATAAAAATAAAATAGTTAATGAATAATAGATAAAAAGAATATGAGACAAAAATTTAATCGAAACAAACACTAGGTAGAAAATAGACAGTACGTAAAAATAAGCTTCAGATAAGGGATACTTAAGGAAAAACAAACACATTTTATAAAAAAAGTAGAGTAGATAATAAATAAGCAGCAGATAAGAAATAACTAGAAAATAAGAAATATACTGTAGATAAGAAATTGCCGATATGAAAGAAATTCACGGCAGACAAAAAAACAGTAGTCGAGAAACAACATACGAGAAACATAGTGTAGTAGAGAAACAACATACGAGAAACAGTGTAGTAGAGAAACAACATACAAGAAACAGTGTAGGCGAGAAATAGCAAACAAAAAAACAGTTGAGGAAAGTATTGTATGTCCAGAAACAAAGAAACAGTAGAGAAACATCAGACAAGAAATGAGCAGTAATCAAAAAGTAAACAATAAACAATAGATAAACACAGTAGTCAAAAAGTAAACAGCAGAACAATAGATAACACACAATAGTCAAAAGGAACAGCACATAAGAAATAAACAGTATGATAGAAATATAATAAAGAATAAATTACTAGATTATAGCTATAGGACAAAAATGATAAACTGATAATATATAAAGATTAGACAAAATACAAGAAACATTAGATAAAAGATAAACATCATATAATCACACTTTTAATTCGGTAATAGTCGGAAAAAAATAAATTAATGCTTGATAATTGGACTCGAATAAAATAAATAGAATTTTATTAGTATAAACATTTAAATGTGATATTTCGTTTACTGCCACAATCACCATTTTATGATTATGACAATAAGCAACTCTTTTTTAATATCAGTAATTATTGAAATATCATACTACAATTTTATACTAATTATCTATTTTTTCTGATTCTCATTAATAAAACGCATTTAAAGCCGATAAATTATTATATAATGTCATTATTTTATTTATGGTTATTTATTATATTTATTATATATTATTTTATAATAAATATTAAATATGTTATCTAGAGAGTAAAAATGTTAGAATATTTTGAAATTTAGTAAAAATTTCAAAATAGTGGATTGAGGAGCTTTTTAAGATTGATGTGATATTCGGATTTGTTCTATTGGATTAGCAGATGACTCAAATGATTATACACCAATTGATGATATACCGAATTTTATTATTAGCCTTACAATAGTTAGCACTGTAAACCAAGTCTTTATTATATTTAATAATAAATCAAATTTTTAATAAAAATATTTAAATTAACCAAATAAAATAAATTTTTATTAATAAATTAATAAATCTTTCGATTATAATGAATATTAGTTTTAAGTCAATGTGATATTTAACCAAAAAGTCACAAAAAAGCTTTTATTTCAGAATGCGTTTTGGATTGTAACTTCCGTTAGTTCAAATGTACAATTTTCTACACATACATTATTGCTGCCTTAATAAAACTTCGGTTGAGAAGCATGATCGATAAAACATATAACACAATGTCAGAGCAAATAAAGAACTCGAATTTTAACACTAAAAATTGTCAATTATGACTAGTTTGAGTAATGCACTTTTGAAAATGCAAAGGGCCTTTCCAAAAATTAGAACATAGGCTTCTAATTACATGCAATTCACAACGTGATTTCAGAGCTTTTCGTTCAAAGTGCCGCACAAACGATAAACAATACGACAACATACTCCAAGTTATTTTGCAGATTTTAAGCTGTATACTATTAAAAGAAGGCTAAAGTTGGAGATTACATAACTCAAACTTAGTTGAAGTTTGCATAACTCCAACCAATACTTCCAACTAGCGTAATCATAAATATCGAAATCACAAAGAATATCGCAAAAGTTGTTTAGTCATGAATTTAAAGAAATACGATATAGTAATTAAAAAATGTTTTGCGTCTACTTATACAATAATAATTATTACATAATTTTGGAATTGAAATGAGTTTTGCTAATATTTTCTTATTTATGTTTAAATTGAACGGCTTTTCTTAATTTTGTTCTATTTGCTAGGGTTAACGTTATTTTCAATTTAACAACAAATGATTACAAATGTTCTGTTAATCCTTTAAAATCTCATCAATTCATCAGCGACTTCTTCTCACTAACCACTTCTGATGAATCAGAGTTTCTTAAGAGGAAGGATGAAAATCCTCATACTGATTACTCATTAATTATTACAAAAATTATTTTAATATTTCGCTAGTAACTAGCGAAATATTAAAATAATTTTTGTTGTCGTTTAACTATACCTGATACATACTGGAAATTAAAAAAATACAGATCAGGATGGATATATTTCTAATTACTCATTTTATTACTTAAATTCTCTTACTCAAGCCATAATAGCATGAATAAACATCAATAATGTGAATCACTTCCAGTAATCGTTTAGATCGGAAATAAAATATGTAAAGATGTTGGTTTACTACTATGCGTTAGGAAACGAAAAATATTAGGACAACAAATAAATCTTGCAATTAAATCTACAAGGATAAAGATCAGACAAGCAGTCTGAATAGCCAACGTAACAATTCCGAATGTTGAGAAAGAGCAGTGTGTAATATTAACACTAGTTAGTAATGAACTAATAGCACTTAATACCATAACTATACGTCTAATATTTGAAAATATACGCGCATTAAATGTAAAGTCAGGGTTTTCAAGAAAATTCCAACAGTAATCTTTAATTGAACTTATTTTACAATCATCGATTCTGACAAGTGTGAGCTTGTAACTCTGTAATACTCTCTCAGTGAGGATTGGTCCCATGTCAAAAAATAACAGTTCTTCTAGAAATTCAACAACGTCATCCATTTTGTGTAATTCGGTACAAGGCCACTGTTGGTAGGCTGATAATATCTCTTCGAAATATTCAGGATCTCTATTGAAAAAATAGGCATTCAATTCAGAGTTCCAATATGACTGTATTCGATACGGATCACCAAGTAAACTGTTTGGATAATTTGATAAAGTTGATTTGGTTGTTTCGAAAATCGTACCCGATACATTTATTCTAACAATTGGATATTCTGACTCATAGCTTACTCTGAAATAAATAGTCAACACTTAAATATTAATATTAATAAAAAATAAATAGTTCAAATTATATCTACAATTTCCAAGCTTAAAAAATTCGATAAAAAATTCAAGCAATTTTATTTGAAGCTATAAGTAAAAAAAGCAGAACAAAAGCATTTTTATTCCCTGAAAATTAAAATAAATAGTTCACATTAATGTAGAGGTACTTAATTGGATAACACAATCACTTCTATGATCACTAAAGGTACATTATTATATTTCATCAATGCAACATTGTAGTACAAAAGCTATCAGTTAAAATTGTTTATTTTCACTAATGACGTCATCAGCATGTATTTGGTCCCGCTATATGATGGGTCGAGTAATACGGGGTCAATACCTGGTAGCATAGCAGTTCCTAATGATGACTTCAAATCTTTATTATGATAAATCATCCATTATTTATTAGTCAATGCATACAAATTGACTTTTATTTTAAATTTTAATTTAAAATTTTTAACTAGATACAATTTTAAATTTCAATTTTTTATTTTGACTTTTTATTTATTATTTTTTAATTTATAAATAATAAAAAATACGTAGACTCAGTTGATTTGATATATAATAACGTAGATACTATGTGGGATCAATACATAAATAACATTATAGGAAATTAAAAATATCTGTAATTCATCCATTGGTATTCACAAACAATCAGATATCGCATTGTTACACATTAGCTGTTTGCGGATTTTAGCATCGTAATAGAATGGTAATTGCTTGTCATATTGGGTTATGCACTGAAGCGGGATCTACCTTAATTCAGTAATTAGATTGTAAGTCCATATTTGAAGACGATTTATAACAATTTGGCACGAATGATTGTGCATAGTGAAGATACGTCGACGCTTCGGTCATTATAATCACCGTGCTTGGTGATATTACATTTAAACTTATTGTTGAAGCCAGTAGCTGTCAGCTCTATAAGTATTATTTTTACTTATAGTGGATAGACTGAAGTATAAAAGAAAATTATTTTATTTAAATATCGAATTTCCGATAGTCAACTGCAATCATCATAAGAATAAATTGTTTAAATTCTGTATTTAAATCTACATTTAAATTTATATTTAACAATCGATACAATTTATCCTGATGGTGATAGAAGTTGGGTCGAGTAATAGGGGTCGATACCTGATAGCATAGCAGTTGCTCATGATGACCTCTAATCTTTATTCTAATACATCGTCTATTATTTATTATTCAATTCATAACAATTGACTTTTATTTTAAATTTCAATTTTAAATTTTAACTTGATATACATTGTGTAAAATATTTTATAACAAATATTTATTATTTATAACTATTTATTACAAAGCATTTATGCAATTGAAGACTTTATAAAGATATTTAAAAATTAGAAATATATGAGATTTATTGGGCAATCAATTATTAGTCAATTCATACAAATTGACTTTTAATTTAAAAGTCAATTTTTTATTATATAAAGATATGAAACATTAAAATTTTTATTTAATAACTGAACCAATATATCCATGTCTTGTTTTTAATAAAACTAATATTGGAATTTATAGAAATGTTGTTCTTTAAAAAAAATAGAAATATATGAGATGAATTGATGAATTGGGCAATTAATGACAGATTTTACACACGGAGCAAAGATGGAAAATATTTACAATATCAAATATTTACAATTTAAAACATCTTATTTTTAAAGAAATATTTAAAAGTAGGAAGATTTATATTCGGAAAAGATATGCATATATATGTTATAACTATAATGATATCTAACAAAAATTAAACCATCAAGTAAATATAAATATATGGATAAAATTGAATTAATAGAAGCCTTAAATATTTTGATAAATCAAAATTATTTAAAAGTAGGGACATCTATATTTAGACAAGTAAAAGGTGTTCCAATGGGTGGTAATAGTAGCCCAATTATAGCTGACTTGCTTTTAAGCTTTATAGAATATGAATTTGTTCATAACTGTGTAAAAACTAAATCTAAACAGTATAAATATATGAAATATATGTTTCGATACATTGATGATATATGTGTATTTAATTCTAATAATTTTTATTCAATTAGTGAATAAATTTATCCAGAAAGCCTTATTCTTAACAAAACCAATATTGATGATAAAGAAGGTGTATATCTAGATATGAGCATTAAATTAACATCAATTAAAACTATTATTAACTTATATCGTAAAGATGACATATTTAAATATATGGATAAAATCGAATTATTAAAATCATTAAATACTTTAATAAATCAAATTTTTTTAAAAGTATCTATACTTTGACAAATAAAAGGTGTTCCAATTGAAGATAAGAATGTTTATATCTAGATATGAACATTAAATTAACATTAACTAAAACTACTATTAATTTATATCGTAAATATGACATATTTAAATTTGCAAGAAACATATTTTTGTATGAGCATTCATGCATACCATATAATATAAAATATAATACATTAAATAATGAAATTTTAAGAATTGCAACAATATGTAATGATATTGACTTTCTACTAATAATTTAAATAATTTAATAGATGCATATTTTAAACTAGGTTACTATAAAGATAAAATCAACCAGTAAATCGTAAAATATATCAATCAATAAAATATTATAAAAAATAAATTTAAAATCTTAAGCGGAAATTAATATATTAATAATTAAACTGGTATAGCAATTGTAATATTTGTAATAATATAATTTTAATATTTTTATTAAATAAATTTGAAAAAAAATTGTAAAATAAACAAATCATTCCACTCTTAAGTGGACAATTTTAATAATACAGTAGATAATCAGATGTCATTAATAGGAAATACGTCATTAGCATGTAGTTGGCTACCTGTTATTTGGGTTGAGGAATATTGCCCGAAATATAATAACAGAAGTTTCTCATTATGACCTTTTATCCTTATTCTAATACATCTTCTATTATTTATTAGTCAATTCATTAAAATTGACTTTTATTTTAAATTTCAATTCTAAATTTTAACTCGATATAATTAAAAATTGTAAAAAATATTATATATTATTTTATAAAAAAATAGTATATCACTATTTTCTTTATTACTTTGCTCTCTTCACTAACTATGAATACAAACCAATGAGTGAACAGTATATTTATAATACTATAATATTTGATTGTAAATAGTTGATAATGATCCATTATTGATTAATCATTATTGAAGCTGGATCGAAAAATGGAAAAATTTAATTTGATATTTCCCTAACCTCTGTTAGCATCATCAGAGAATTAAGTAATTTTGAAGGTATTAACGACATGACTTAAGACAGATTAAGATAAAACAGATTTGTAGCATCTGAATTTGATCCTAAAACCTGATTTTAATTAAAAAGATCGAATCAAGATAGTATAAAGGCTAATACTGAATAACCCTTTATATATAATGTATCTGCGATGTTTGTATCTGTAAACATCTCGAATATAAATTTATTAACAATTATTACTACCTAAAATACATAACGAATGTATTATACAAGTCTATAGTTTCCAGAGATTGTAATTTATCACTTACAGAATAATTAAATCTTCATATAAATTATTTATAAAAAATAAAATATAAAAATATATTTATAAATATAATTATTATAATATATTATATGTATATATAATATATGTATATTATAAACTTATATAACATCCTTTTACTGCACAAAAGTACACAAAGAATACCGAATAAATTTGATGATTAAACGTTTAATTAAACCTTAATTAATGTATAATTAATTGAGCATTAATTAATGTTTAATTAATTTAATTAAATTATATTTTCATTAGAGAAAACTATATCATTTTTTGATTTTTTAAAAGATTTAATATTTATAAATTTATCTAGAATCAGCAAGAATGAATTCAATGTTAATGGCCTTCTAGAGTTGGACAGCCACAGATCTACAGTAATCAAGACTAAAACATTTCCACTAAATCTTAAGAAACCTAACGTCAATAATCAAAAATGTTAAAAAACACTTTAAAGGAAATGAAAAAATGATTTTCTCTGCGAATATTAAATATTATAAATATTTAACAATATTAATATTATAAAATATTTAAATATTTAACGGATAACATTGAATGTAAAACGACAATAAGACATACCTTGAAATAATTGAATTGTTGATGTTTTCATCATTCTTGTCGTTAGCTGTAGACATTTTTAAATTATTCAATCGAAATTGATCTTTTCCTTATTGTGAATGAGTAATTTAGTAGGAAATAGTGGTTAAAACGACTAAGAATAAACTAGGTGTTTATAAGGTCAAAGTTTTGAAAATTCTGTTTTTGCTTCAACATCAAATTACGATTACTCATCAGTAAACGAACGTTAAGCAAAAGAAATCACTGAGTCACTTAACAAAATGTTTTAAAATAGTAAAGCCAATAATGACAATTAAGAAAAAAATGACATTTTTGCATATTTTTAAACAATTCTATCTAGAATAAAGTATAGATATTAAACTACTGAACACATTAAACACAATTCATTAAAATTATAATTCTAATATTATAAACTTCAATGATTTGGAAAATAAAACTAAGACTAGTTAAATTTAAGGTATTAATCAGTACGATTTTGATAATCTCAAAACATTTTAGTATACGAATACCTTCAGATCAAAGAAAATTTGCTTTATGTATTTTTCAATTTTATGTTTCATATACCCTAATCAATATACATTCATGGTATATTAATAATTTAATTAGCCTTAATAATTTAATTTATTTAATTCATTTTTTATTTATATTATCACAATTTTTTATAGTGCATTACCAAATTAAGGCAAAACAAAAATAAATGGATCATTCTTTAATGCGTCTAATTGATAAATACGGTAAGGCGATCTTATCGATTATTATTCTAATTGATGATTAATCTTATCGATGATTAATCTTATCGATGAATAATCTTATCGATGATTAATCTTATCGATGATTAATCTTATCGATGATTAATCTTATCGATGATTAATCTTATCGATGATTAATCTTATCGATGATTAATCTTATCGATGATTAATCTTATCGATGATTAATCTTATCGATGATTAATCTTATCGATGATTAATCTTATCGATGATTAATCTTATCGATGATTAATCTTATCGATGATTAATCTTATCGATGATTAATCTTATCGACGATTAATCTTATCGACGATTAATCTTATCGACAATTATTCTTATCGACGATTATTCTCATCGACGATTATTCTTATCGATGATTAATCTTATCGATGATTAATCTTATCGATGATTAATCTTATCGATGATTAATCTTATCGATGATTAATCTTATCGATGATTAATCTTATCGATGATTAATCTTATCGATGATTAATCTTATCGATGATTAATCTTATCGATGATTAATCTTATCGATGATTAATCTTATCGATGATTAATCTTATCGATGATTAATCTTATCGACGATTAATCTTATCGACGATTAATCTTATCGACGATTAATCTTATCGACGATTAATCTTATCGATGATTAATCTTATCGATGATTATTCTTATCGATGATTAATCTTATCGATGATTAATCTTATCGATGATTAATCTTATCGATGATTAATCTTATCGATGATTAATCTTATCGATGATTAATCTTATCGACAATTATTCTTATCGGCTATTAATTTTTCTGACAATTTTTATCGATGATTAATCTTATCGATGATTAATATTATCGATGATTATTCATATGGATGATTAATCTTATCGGTGATTAATCTTATCGACAATTATTCTTATCGGCTATTAATTTTTCTGACAATTTTTATCGATGATTAATATTATCGACGAATATTCTTATCGATAATTAATCTTATCGGTGATTAATTTTATCAATGATTATTCTTATCGTTGATAATCTTATCGATGATTAATCTTATAAATGATAATCTTATCGATGAGTAATCTTATCAATGATTAATCTTATCGATGATTAATCCTATCAACGATTATTCTTATCGATGATTATTCATATCGATGATTAATCTTATCGATGATTAATCTTATCGGTGATTAATCTTATCGATGATTAATCTTATCGATGATTAATCTTATCGATGATTAATCTTATCGATGATTAATCTTATCGATGATAAATCTTATCGATGATTAATCTTATCGATGATTAAACTTATCGATGATTAATCTTAACTGTGATTAATCTTATCGATGGTTAATCTTATCATTAATTAATCTTATCGACGATTATTCTTATCGATGATTATTCATATCGATGATTGATCTTATCGACGATTATTCTTATCGATGATTCATCTTATCGACGATTGTTCTTATCGTTGCACGTTGCTATATGCAGCATATCTAAAGGGTGCAAGTAATTGTGTAGACATGCTGAGGTAGTCAAGATATTTTCCTTTTATCTATATGTAAATCCAGCTTCCATTAATCCAGAAGTGCGAGCATTCATCTATCGGTAAGAATATTCAGTCTTTTGTCAAACTATCTGGTCAAGTTATACCTGATGTAATCCAATTCTCTGATCTTGGATATCTAGTACGAACTGATTTCAAGAGCATTTATCATCAAAATAATGTTCACGTATCAAGTTATCTTATGATGGGTATTACTCGGCGTTCTTTCCAGTCACTAACTCCGTATATATTTAGAAATATTTATTTATCATACATTACACCTTGAATCGAATACGCATATCTTCTTTCACCACCAATGAATAAACACGAGACCAACTTACTTAGCAGCATTCTGAGAAAATGATCTCTGTGTAACTGGCTTGCGAAATATGTGCCACTAAGGACGATTAAGTGTATCAAATCTTTATCCCCCGTTCATACGCAGTAGACATCTAGATGTCATTATTATCTACAAGATATTGTTCAATGGTTTCTGTGACAGTGGATTTGTCAATATGTTTCTTCTATATAATAACAACAGTGCCCGTAGTCATCCATTCAGTTATATTTGCCTCGCCTTACACAAATATCTCAGCAATCCTTCGTTTTTCGAGCGATTACCAGCAGGAATAATCTGACATCATAGGTGTTTAAATGTTTAAATATAAAGGCATTCGGAAATACATTGTTCATTAAATAAACTTCTCTTGTTAATAGACAGAAATTTAATTTGAATGTATATGCGTAATGCATTGTAACTCGAATAAGCCTATTCTATTTTACGACCAAGGGCTAAACACGAAATCAACTTACTTGATAGCATTATAAGAATATGATCTCTATGTGTAACTGGTTTGCGAAATATGTGATACCAAGTATGATTAAGTGTACCCAATCTTCATCCTCCGTCCATACGCTTTAGAGCAATTAGTCCATAGTTTCCGAGCAATTACTGAGTGATAATCTACTATCAAATAAGTTGGAATGTTCAAATATAAAGGCATTCAGGTATTTTATTGTTCATTTCCTGAACTCGTCTCGTTGGTGGGTAGCACTTAATTTGATGTCATATGCTCAGATCCTTAACCGAACTGTGTAATGCAATACGATACAACCAGGGCACAACTGTCTACCAATATCAATAATCCTTTAATTCTTAAGCGATTTAATATTTATTTATTGTTATGTGAACCAATGTCCAGTTATATGAGCATTTGCTCTCTTACTATGTTCTGAAAATAATATAATATTATATATTGTTTATTAATGTATAAAGTAATATATATTAATATACTGGTTAAAAATTGTCTCGGCTATAATAAATACAAGATAAAGATATAAAATAATATACAGAATTTTGCTAGAAACTCGATATTACAGTCGAGAGAGTTTAACTATTACTAAGCTGCAAAAATGGTTAAGCAACCTAAAAACGGTCACATAAAAACAGCAGTTCGTGATATTCTTCTTGTGACAGCGTGTGGTGATTACTGTAATAATCAGAAGTTGCATTTCTGTTTTGAACAATTTTGATTTTCCTACATTAACTTAATGTCTGTCCATCCGATATAAATAGAAAGAGGAAGTTTTGGGTTACTTGCTAAGTCTCCAACCATTCTCTGCTACTGGTCCTGATGGCAAATGTCCATTTATTCTGCGTGTATTAGCTAATAAACTCGCGGGGCCGCTTTGTGATTTATTCCAAATGTCCCTAGATTCATGTACCGTTCCTAATGACTGGCGTTTAGCCACTATTGTTCCTATTCAAAAAAGGCGATAGGTGTTCCTCAAGGTACAATGTTGGGACCTCTCTTATTCACAATTTTCGTTGACTCTTTGTTGTATAAAATTAATTGTGGATGTCTTGCGTACGCTGATAATTTGAAAATATGGGCCAACATTGATTCATTAGCTTATCGTGTGAAATTTCAAATGGAAATTAATAAAATTTATGAATGAGGTTGTCAGACCGGGTTATTGAATAACGTATCGAAATGTGCTCACATGTGCTCTGGAAGGTCTTCACTTATATCTTTATATATGTTAGGGTTACAAGAGATCGAAACAGTTGTAAATGTTCGGGATTTGGGAATAATTTGGGATCGGACAGTAAGAACTAGAATAGACACTGATCGGAGATGTGCTGAAGCTAAGAGGAAATTTTACATTATTAAGGATGTTCTTTCGCACCTATCACCTTCACGTTTTGGCGTCTTATATAAAAATACGCCCTTGTTTAGAATACAGTATCCAAGCGAATTTTCCAATTTCCAAGGGTGATGTTAACAGTTTAGAATGTATTATACGACGTAGTAGCAAATTATGCACAAAAATTTCAAATATGAGCTACTCACAACGCCTACTCGTAGTTAATGTTAATAGTGTCTATTGCAGGTCAATGTACCTAGATATGTTAGCCATGTATTTTATAGTTAAGGGAATTCACAGGTATCTACAACACTATGTGACAACAAATAGAAGACGGTGTCACAAAGGACACTCGTTTCATCTGATTAATTGTGAACATGGGCTAAGTAACACATCCTCACGATTATCCCACAGAGCATTATCAGCTTGGAACGGTCTTCTTTGCGAAATGGTTGCACTGCCCGTGTCTAGTTTTCGAAGGAATGCTATTAATTAATGTATCATACTGTGTATTCGTGTATCGTCTTACTTTTAATTTATTTTATTCACTTTACCAATGATTTGTGATCGAATAAATAGCCCTGGTGAGTTATTTATAACAATTGCATTGTAATAATAATCATGAATAAATTTAATCATCGATGCGATTAATCATCAATAAAAATAATCATAGAAAAATTAATAGCAGATATTATTAATTATCGTTAAGAACAATCGTCGACAAGATTAATCATCGATAAAAATAATCGTCAATAATATTAATCATCGATAAGAATAATCGTCGATAAAATTAATCATCGATAAGATTAATCATCGATAAGATTAATCATCGATAAGATTAATCATCGATAAGATTAATCATCGATAAGAATAATAATCGATAGGATTAGTCATCGATAAGATTAATCATCGATAAGAATAATAGTCGTTAATATTAATCATTAATGCGATTAATCATCGATAAAAATAATCATAGAAAAATTCATAGCCGATAAGAATAATCATCGATAAGATTAATCATCGATGCGATTAATCATCGATAAAAATAATAATAGAAAAATTAAAATAAATAGGAATAAATTTGGAATAATCGCCGAAAAGATTAATCATCGATAAGATTAACCATCGATAAGATTAATCATAGCTAAGATTAGTCATCGATAAGATTAACCATCGATAAGATTAATCATAGCTAAGATTAGTCATCGATAAGATTAATCACCGATAAGATTAATCATCGATAAGAGTAATCATCGAAAAGATTAATCATCGTTAAGATTAATCACCGATAAGATTAATCATCGATAAGATTAATTATCGATAAGATTAATCATAGATAAGATTAATCATCAATAAGATTAATCATCGATAAGATTAATCATCGATAAGATCAATCATCGATATGAATAATCATCGATAAGAATAATCGTCGATAAGATTAATTAATGATAAGATTAATCATCGATAAGTTTAATCATCGATTAGATTAATCATCGATAAGATTAATCATCGATAAGATTAATCACCGATAAGATTAATCATCGATAAGATTTATCATCGATTTGAATAATCATCGATAAGAATAATCGTTGATAAGATTAATCATCGATAAGATTAACCATCGATAAGATTAATTATATATAAGATTAATCATCGATGAGTTTAATCATCGATAAGATTAATCATCGATAAGATTAATCATCGATAAGATTAATCATCGATAAGATTAATCATCAATATAGGCAAAAGTAAATAATTAAAAAATGATCTAGACATCTAATGTGTTAATATTCCATGCAAACAACACTAAAGTGGGAAAACATGTTATTGAGGAGGGTGCGTGTGTAAAATAATTTTACATTAACATAGTTAAACAACAAACAAATGAGTTTTAACGTTTAAAAATATTTAGTATTTTATAAATTAATCTTAAACAACCCAACAACGGCTTAATGTAAATTTTATTTCAGTGTAAGACAGATATATATATATATATATATATATATATATATATATATATATATATATATATATATATATATATATATATATATATATATATTTATTTATTTATTGTGACTAAAACATTTCCACTAAATCTTAATAAAAGTATAGTTTATGATCAAAAATTTCAATGAAAGTAAAAATAAAAATTGATTTTCTCTGAGTATTTACGCAAATGAAAAAATTAAAATTACCGCGTAGAAACAATATAAGAATACAGATTTTGCATGTATATACGAACTACATCGAATAAATATATATTTTTTATTAATTTTTAAATCTAAATTTTTCATTACGCTATCATTACGTTAAAGTGGTCAATACTTTTGAAAAATGTAAAAGCGTATGTCATTGGGATATCAAACTAAAGTTTCTTGACCTAATTTTACTTTTAATCGAAATGCGTTGTCTCTGGCGTGTTGCTAGGACTGAGCTAAATGCTCAGATAGAATCTTAAATTGATATGCATATTATAAATTTTCGGGAACTTCGGCGTCGTCCACAATTGAGATGTCCCTCGCTATGAAAAATATTTCTGAGAATTGTAGGATAAGACCACATTGGCCTTATCGTAAAACCACAAATACCTCAAAGTTATATATTCGAACGTTCAAAGCATTATCAATAAGATGGATGAATTGAAGTTAATAGCTACATATCATCATACAAATATCATTGTCCTTAGTGAATCTTGGCTCTTTGACCTTGTCCTTTACATCTTATTATCCATATATGGATATGATCTGGTTCGTTGTTATCGATCTGGTCGAAAAGCAGGGGTGTTGTGCTATATTGTAGTTTAGGTATTTGTATAGTGTGTTTGCAGGCGGTTAGTGATGCCAATGGGAATAATGCTTTATACCTCAAATTTTTGCATTGATAAGGTCAATTCTAAGTATGTGTTAGTGTTCTATCGTCCTTCCTTGGCAAGTAGCGATGATTTAATAGAACTTATTGCGTTCTGTGATTAACTGCGAAAATGTCTAATCTTAGGAGATATGAATATTCCCTCAACAGATTGGGACTCTTTTTCGTTTCCTAGTCGCAATGCATCGGACTAGGTTTTATTGAGTGTTCTACACAACTTCGGTCTGCATCAGCATGCACGTGAGGCAACCCGTTTCGCTAGTCAGTCGTCTGCCCAGCTAGACGTGGTCTTGTCTCGTTTATGTTTGATATTACTCACATAGATTATATTTCAGGACTGGGGATGATCGATCATTGCGTACTGTCCATTTCATTTAAATTCGCCCATAATGTAGTGTCGATCAGTCCCCTTCAGGGTAAGCCTCTGAATTTTTAGAAGGCTGATTTTGACACAATTATCAACAAATTGAATCTGGTTAGATGGTCAGATCCGTATATATGCGAAATTGACGAGCTTGGAATGCTTTTGAGAGCACACTCTATAACTTACTGATATCGCATTCCCCCGAGTTTAAAACTTAAGGAAGTTCGTCTTTGGTTCGATGGGCTTCTCCTGTATCACTTACACGCACGTGAACATGCGTGGATTTCATTTCGTTGTTGACAACTATCTTATGAATCTTTCAAACATATTAGAAATAGATTTAGCACTCGTAAGATAGCGAAGCGTCGTCAGTTTGAGGATAAGTTGAGTTTTATGTGAGGCAAGGTTATATTCTTGTACATTCGCAAAATCACGGGCTCGAATATTTCACTAGTATCGTTGAATGATGATTCCTAAAGCAAGGCCACGTGTAATAGGTCATGGCAAACTTATTTGTCCAGGAGTTTTCATCGATGTTTTTCTCTTAACGGACATCGTGCAGTCCTGAATCAAAAAAAGCTTAGTAGCATTCAAACGATCTAATATGTCGCTTTGTGCTGACGATGTTTTGAAACTTCCCTTTAAACTAATACCGAATACCGCTGCAGGTTTGTATTGGGCCTGCAGCGGTGTTCGGTTGGGGCGCTATGGATCAACGTACACTAGCATGCAACGGTGCCAAACTTGTGACAACATAAAGCAGCACAAAATCGAGTATTACCCGCTAGTAAATGCTCCTCTTTGCACAAATTGCGGGATGATCCATACTGCTTTCCCTAAAAAATACGAACACTTTCAATCATACTATACCCAGAACTTACTCAAAAATGCAAAGCCTACCTCTTCGCCTTAGGCGGTTTCTATAACACAGCACAATTCTCTACGATTCGATAATGAAGTTATATGTCTGTTAATCAACAAGAAAGGTATGGATTCTCCTGCATTTACTAAAAATCAGCATCGTCCATCAGACCATCGAATTTAAAATTACAGAAAAAACTAAAAAGCGTATGAAGTCCAAAAGAAATGATGATATCATTCCAGCACGCATAACAAATCATTACGAAACTAACGGTAATGGCACGTCTACGGTTTGGAGTCTATAGGAAAGGCAAATTTCCTGCTGTCAAACTTAATTAATGAGTTGGTCTATCCCGCTTATAAATCAAAGTAACGAAAATTAATCAAGTCATTTTTCCACTGAACATCCTTCAGTGGAATTTAAAAGGTGCTTTTGCAATTCGTCTTCTGTAAAGTCAAGATACAGACCTTATTGTCCTTTAAGTTTCTAATATGGTCCGGATCCTGACACACTCAGTTCTTATCACAGCACATCAACACCTTCTATAACCCGTACATAATCCAACATCACTTTTCTTCCTATGAGGTCTTGTAATGTAGTTCATCCCAACGTCTTGTAATCCTAGTTAAATGGTCACTTTGGTCTTCCCTCTTACTAAACTTCATTGTCCTGTCTTGTTTTGTTGTAACACTGTACTGACGGTAAGCGAATGATTCTAACCAATATATACATTCGACCAGAGGAGATATATAAGAATTGCGGCCTCCTGGATCGAATAGTTGGTAGTGGTAATGACATAATCCTTGGTAACTTTAACGATATAACTGCTCGTTGAAACAGACATACTCCGTAGAGCAAAGAACGATTTATTTATTCATGTATTAACTACCCCACCTTTCATTGCGCATCTACAGATTATCTATTCGGCATTCTACCACTTAATCAGAATTGTTGTTTAAAGTTATCTGTATTGAACCGTTGCAACAGCATTTGTCCACCTCGCATGATCTTCTCTCTAACATTACATTTGCATGTAATGCGAATCACTCCAACAAAACTTAGAGTCCTGGCCAAAATTCTCCATATTTTTGGTCTTTTCAATTTCTTCAAAAATGCCACCATAAAGAATATTGGGGATATTGTTTTAGACTCGACTAAGTAAGGATACGGCCAGCATTGCTTGTTTTAATTCTTATCAATCTTCCTTTTGAAAGATATTCAAAATAGAGAAGATTGTCAGTTGGAAGCAGACGTTTTTCAAGAACTTATGCCACCAAAGATTTCTGATAGTTCTTTAGGCCGTAATAAAGTTTAAGAGGGTCGATTTCCCTGGATAATTATCGAACCACTACCAAGCCGCAACCAATCCCACTTGATATGAGTTAAGAATTAGGGATCTGTCTATGACATATATCCTAAATTCATTCTCCAAAGCCCAGATGTCAATATCCACTCGTATCAGTCAGCTTTTGACAGACAGTCAGATAAAGTATATCACCATTACAATGCTCTAAGCCTCACAGTCAAATATTGACAGGTACTAACGTCTTCAGGTGGATGTTGTTATCTAAGAAACATTTGGTTTCTTAGATAAAGGAAAACATAAAGTAAACGTTCAAACTCTTTAATATCCATTTACGATCATCATCAGAGATCATTATACTAGGTGGAAATTGATCTAGCCAAACTTCTACTGGTATATAAGTGGATACTCAGTACATTCAGTAGCTGGTGATTGCATCATGTTTGCCAGAAAAAATGTCATCAGTTATATGTGACTGTGTTTCTTGTGCTTCCTGATGCATTTGACTGTATTTATATTTCCTTTGTTATCTCCTCGATTAGTTCCCTCGGGCTGCCTGGAAAAATTGTTAAGAACGTGAAAATACATACATACTAATAGCTTCTATTACTAAAGATGAACCTGATGTATGTCAGTTCTACCGGATTACCGGTTTGCATCAATGCTCCCATTTCTTAGATTTTATATTTAGCCGCTTCCATTACCCTTTAAAACCTCTTTTAGCGATCCACATCTTATGGTAAATGACAATCCTATTTTCGGGAAACAGTTGCAATGATGTAATCTTTAAAATCAGCCATTTTTTAGCAGTAAAAGTCTTGTTAGCTCCATTTAATTTTCTCCATAATTCTTCTACAACGCAAGTGGTCGTTTGTCATGGCACCCCTGCAACAAGTTAAAAATAAAAGAGACAGTCTTCTCCATCATAATAGTAAATAAACTCAATCCTTCACATATTAAATACGATAACTAGGTTTGAACAATTCGGTGAACACAACCTTCAGATTAGACTTGAATAAATTCAAGAGTATCCGGAAGAAAGCAAGTATGTTATTAAAAGGGAAAGTTCATGTTGGTCTTTGATATACTTTGGACATATCGGGACTACTCATTATTTCTAGAGGACTTCACCCACAGCAAGGACTAAGATTTTTCAAGCACTTCACTGATCTTCGTGCGCCGCGATTAAGATCTTTGGTGTATGGCAGTCTATGAGTGGCTCAATTGCAAAATGTTGCGTTAGTGTATGATTGTGGGATCTGATCCCGTTGCAGATTATAAGACATAAGTGTAATACTGTAGCAGATTAAGAAGATCTGAATAATTTAGCGGTATTCTTCTATTGTTTTGACTAACTGTTATTTATTAAGAAAATCTATTACTATTTCTCAGAACATGTTCACAACTCGAATAAAAATTCAATAAATAAAAATAGCATTTTTTAAGATTTGTTATAAAATTAAAACGAATAAAAATAATAAATACATGTGACGAAAAGAAAATTACATTCCAAAAGTTTTTAAATTGGAAATTCAATGGCAGATACCCATTGCAATAATTCAGTTGTTTTTTGGATGTAACCAAACAATGTCTACATCATCAGTTCTAAAACGCTGAGTTATTTCACTGTCTTCGATTGCGACGGCAGCATTTTCCTTAATTGCATTGTATGCAAGCAAACCGGTGTGAGCAATCATAGCTCCGTTATCAACACAAAATCGCTGATCACTGGCAAACGAGCATGCACCCCTCTGTTCACACATAATTTTCATCATTTCCTGCAAACGTTCGTTACATCCGACACCACCAACAATTAAAACTTCATCGGAATTAGTATGAGCCATCGCTCTTTCGGTGACTTCCACTAGCATCGCAAATATCGTTTCTTGTAAAGAGTAACAGAGTGTTTCAGGGGTAGCATATCCTTTATCTATCAGTGACATTCCTTTCCGTTCGAGAGCAGTGATGACACCAGAAAAAGAAACATCCATTCCTTTAACAGAATATGGCAAGTCTATAAGCGGATAGTCAGATGAGGCTTTCATAGCCATTTGTTCAACTTGGTATCCAGGAGCGGGTTCATTTGGTAACTTAAGCAGACGAGCTAGACGATCTATACAATTTCCAACAGCCATGTCAATTGTTTCTCCAAAAATACGATATTTTGGACTTACGTCTCCTCCTCCTTCTTCGGACAAAGCTATTATTTGAGTATTTCCACCGCTAACGTAAAGGACAACAGGTCGCTTTGCGCCGGTTATGAGCCTTCCCATCTCAACATGGGCAACACAATGATTTACTGGAATAAGGGGTATTTTCCATATTAGACTAAGGGTACGTGCTACGGTAGCCACTGCGCTCAAAGCCGCGCCCATTCCTGGTCCCTTTGTAAAACAAATAATGTCAATATCTGTCTTCTTAATATTAGCCTCGGCAAATGCCTTTTTAATCAGCGGATTAATTGTAGCTAGATGATGACGTGCAGCCTCTCCCGGACGAAATCCTTCACCAGGTGCGGTTATATACGTATTTCTCGGATTCGCTAGAATAGTTCCGTCTGATTTTACAATACCAACGCCTAACTTGTTGGCACTGCCTTCCAAGCCAAGTGCAATCATTGATTACAAAATCTTCAAAATTTTAAAAACAAACTTTTAGATTAAATTTTGATGAAATAACAGAATAGAAAAAATACTTTATTTTCTCTACATATTACTATTATTTTTTCAGTTAATGATCAAAAGATTCAGTTTTACCAAATCGTTTATGCCAATTTATAAGATATTCCTTTTTGCGCTGATTTCTCCTGTTGAAGTATGTCGGATACTGCGCCTTCTCCATTGGAGGCCAGTTATCCAACGCATGATCTGGATGATGTATTTCTCTACCATAATTCTTTCCTCCTGGAGAATTTGGAACTATTAATAGAAAACTAAAATTTGAAAGAAAAGTCTTCGTGAATCATACAATTATAAGGATTTAAATCAGCAGAGCGTTCGAGTTCAGCTTCACCTTCGACAAGCAATCGTCGAGCAATTAAAGGATCCTTGATATTTGCATTTTTGTCAAATCTCGCTCTCAGTAGAATGACACTATATCGATATTCCAGTCTTTTCAATTAAAAGTATAAAATCATAGCAATTATTAGAAAATTTTATTTAAAAATAATAATATAAATAAATTTTATAAATTTTATTTACTAAAATTTATTTTTAAATATATTTTTATTCGAAATAGAATTTCAAAAAATAATTACAAACTATTTAAAGAGCAAATAAATATAGGATTTTTAATTAGCAAACTAAAATCGTCATTCAAATGATGCAACACTTACATTCTATGTTTCAGCCAAATGTCAGTGGTAGACAAAGGTGTACAATTGGAATTGCATTTAATTTTTACATTTTTTATATCAGAACTCGTGTACAACATATCGATACAACCATCTTTTGATAAAAATAACCTAATAAACTTTGATTCGAACATAAGATCGTTTAAATTGAATATGATTTCCTTATGAGAATACTATAATATAATTATAGAATACTATAATTTCCTTATGAGAATATATTTTCCTTATAAAATACTTTTAGGTTACCTGTTAAGTTTATTTTTATCCGCTTTTAAAATTGCGGTTACCCATCAATGGGTCCAATAGCTGTAACATAAAAATAAGGATCGGCATGTCGCTTGACTGATCGCATAAGTAAAACTTTAGATCACATAAATGACGAAAAAACTTTCGATCACATGAATGACGAAAAACATTGCTTTTTGACCAATAATTAGTGACCTTTGATGGCTAACAATGTACTTTTTAATATTTTTAACAAATAATTTACAGAGCAAGCGCTTACATTGAGTCCAATCGTTTTCAGTCAATAAATATTGTATCAGGTTAATGTTAATAAAGACATAAAGACAGTGATAAAAACACAAATACGCACACATTCATTTTTATCAAAAATGAAAGCGGAAATAATCAAATTAGCACACTGTGATGCCGTAATGTTTAAATAAAAGATCTGTTCGTTTCCTTCATTTAATCGATTATTTCTTCACTGTGTCATTTTTTTATAAAATATTTTATATTTTGCTTTAATTCAGATCGAGAAAATCAAAATTAAAAAATAACATTGAACGCAGTCTTGTAGTTAGTTTTATTTAATTGACCAACAAATTGTAAGTTCAATAATTATGTACTTTTGCAAAATATGCACAATTTTGTAACCGAGTATTTCATATTTTTGAAATATTCTTTGCCGTTGCAATAATAACACCGATTTTTACATCCATTCCACTGTTACCGAGTATTATCTGACTGTCTCTTAGTTTCAACGAATCCATGTTTATTAATAAAAACACTCAGATACAATCAACAAGAAATTTGTTTGCAGAAAGTATTTGCAGATATGATTTTATTAATTGCTTTACCTATATTTTTCATCAAATTAGTTAAATAAATTTATTTAAATAAATTTTAATTATTAAATTTTGTATACTAAATTTTTTCAAAAATCTATCTAAAGATCTATTTAAATAGATTTACTTTATAGAACAAACAGTTTGACGTAAAAAATTATTTTTGACATGTGAAGTCAAATTTTGAACTTTATCTGATCATCATTATGACAAACGTGCTTTAAATAAACGCACAATGAATGATAAACTGTCCACGTTATTTTGGTTAACACTGTAATGAACTTTAATATTTTTTATGTATTCTATTAGTTTGTAATGCTACGGATGAACGTATCTTCTGGCGCAATCGCATTATACCAAAATTAATATTGATATTTTGAATATTGTAGCAAAGGTATTGAAAATTTAAATTATTTTATTTTTTAACAGATTATTTTTTTTATAATTAACACATGTAAATGACTATTGTTAGGAATATTAAGAGCCTGCTGGATGGATCATGCAAAAATGAAACAAATTACGAGGAAAGGCTACAAAAGTCTTTTAAATTTCTAGAACGCAATGATGATTTTTAGGTATGATCAGGAAATAACATTAAAATAAATAGCATATAATCTGTTACTATCTGTTAACCCCCGTAAATGACTACAATTTGGAATATTAGAAAACTGGTTGGTGGTCACGCAATGATGAACATTTACATGCATAAACCATTTATGCATGGATGCCCATACAAATACAATCTAATTTATGTCGCTAATTAAGGAATGCTTAAGAAATCATTAAGAAATGATCATACCTTTTTAGGTATGATCAGGAAATAACATTAAAGTAAATATCATAGAAAAGAATCATTCTTGTAAGGGAAAGCGATGCGGATATTATCGTGAAGCTTGCCTCAATTCAGTAATTCGTATTCAGCATACCAATAAGACTGGTGGTATTGATAATATCGTTCTAGTGGACGAAGCCAAAGTTGGAAAATTAAAATCTAATGTGGCTGAGAAAAGTTGGATCAAATTAGTGAAAGCAAATTCATTACTAATTTATCTGGTTTATCAAACTATAAAATATAACCATAAAATAATTAGAGTGATTACGGATCCCACAGCCCACAAATCAAATTAATCGCACGTTTAAAGGAAACTGAATCTGGGGAGTGACAAGTAATCCATGTCTGATCGTGCACTTCAAATACTTTAGCTGCATAGATATAAAAATAAGAATATTTTGTCTATTATGTCACGTAACCCCAAAAGCATTTTAATCTAAATTAAAAAATTACGAGGAAATGCTTTAAATTTCTTGAACGCAATGATGATTTTTTAAGTATGATCAATTAAGAACATTAAAGTAAATATAAGAAAAATAATCAGTATCTTGTAATGGTAAATAGCAATGCAGATATTGTCGTGATGTTTGCGCCTATTCAGTAATTTGGCACACCAATAAAATTGATGGTGTTGATAGCATCGTTTTAATCGACGAAGCCAAAGTTGGAAAATTAAAATATAATGTAGGTAGAATGGTTGAGAAAAGGTGGATCCTAGATATGATAGATGAAAATTGAGATTTGGGGTAATATAGTTGTTGATCGTAGTTATGTTGATGATTATATATGATAAAAAGATTAGGATTTTAAACTGATGGATGTAGGAATGCTTATAGGTAGATTTTATTTATACCAAAACACGTTAAAGTTGAAAGTATAATTCATACATATTCTCAATTAAATACATATGCGTTTTATTTATAAAAACATATATGTGCTATATATGATATGTACTTTATTTCAAATTTTATTATTTTCATTAAAACGACGAAATAAAAACGAATAAAATGCTTACTAAAGAATTTTTAAAATTTAAAATTAGGGTGATGTTACATTAAGTTCTGCCTTAACCTAAGAATAGCGTCTACTATATTGAATGTTTGATAAAAACACCAATATTACACAATGTCAAAATTTTGATAAAAAATAATTTATTAATTATAAAATTAAAAATTATTTATCGTAAAAAGTAAAATGAAAGAAAATCCTTTCAACAAATTGATAGAAGACAAAATAAATTAAATATTTATCCATGTTATTATCTTTATGTTTCAATTTGTAATTCTCTCTGATAAGTAAGCTACGTAGATAAGTTTTATTTGGGAAATCCAGCAACTGGAAGAAATATAAAACAAATGACGAGGAACAATACAAGATAAGGGTATTTTTAAAGATATATTTTATATTTTATTGAAGATATTTTAGTAAAAAGTAATTTTGCTTTGATAATTCGTAACAACAAAACATTTAACATAAATAATTACAAAAAACAAAATATTATTGTTATTAAATGAAATAGTGCGAATTAAAATAATATAAATAATTGAAAAATCATAATAAATTGTATTTTTGTTGAATAGTGTATATTTAAAAAACATTTTTATTACATTTTTATTATTAAAAATAAAAGTTCTTCTTAAATTATGTTAATTAAACCTTAATATATTAGTATGTATTTCACCGCTCTATTATAAAACGTTTGGATAAAAACTTTGATATTGCATAATGTCGAAATTTCTATAAAAATAATTTTTTATTACAAAATAAAAAATTATTTTTCGTGAGAAATATTAGTTGTCAAGATTTGAAATGCATCTAGTAGGACTAATACAAATTATGCTACAATCTCTAAAATCCAATTTTCTCAAGCTGCTAAATTTGAATTTCTTAATTCGCACGTATTTTTTATTATTTTCTTTTGTAAAAAAACCGTACTGGGGAATAAAACCATAAAACCATTTTGGGGTAAAATCGTGTAAAGTAAAAAGAAACATTTTTATTGCATTTTAATTATTAAAATTATCTGTATAATTATAAATAATAAAATTTAAATACAATATTATGTTAATATATAATATTAA
>WNNJ02003146.1:0-18162 GCA_012934845.2 Pomphorhynchus laevis
GAACATAGACGTCGTTTGAAGAGTGGAAGCAATGAGGAAGAACGGACATAAGCTGCCAAAAAAGCAGCGACGATAAAAGAGAGGAGAAGTAGAGAATTACTTGATTATAAAATCACTTGATTGCAAACTTTTGTCAATAACAAAAGTTTTAAGGGAAAGAAAATTATGGAAGTGAATACATAAGAAAATCAGATTCTCAACTATTGGGATAATAACAGAATTAATAGATAAAATAGGTGGGGTTATGTCGAGGGGATGATGGATTGATCAACATGATTTCAAACTTTTCAGAATTAGGAGTTAGACAAAGGGAAGAAAGATGGTAGGAGATTGACAGAAAAATTTTTGGAAGTAGCGAGATCTTGGATACAAAGATGATGCGCGTGAAATTAGAGAAAGATATCATCGGGACATTGCATTAGATGAAAATTATAGTCACAAGTTATAACAGACAAATCGCGAAGAAGAAATAAAAGAAAGGACCTGAAACGGAGTCTTGTGGAACATCTTGCGAGATGGAAGATGAGATAATTGAAGATGAGTTTAAGTGAACACACAAAGAGCGTGTGGAGAGATAATATGTGAATCAGGCTACAATAGCAATGTAGAAACCATAAACGTGACGAATCCGAAAGAGTAGGATAGAATTATCAACAATGTCGAATGCAGAAGACAGATCAAGAGAGATTACGACACTGCATTGTTTCATTTTGCGGGCTTGAAGTAGATTACTGAAAACCGTTTGACAAACGAGTTCAGTAGACGAATTTGACCGGAAGTCGGATTGAAAAGGGGGCAAAAAAGGGTACAAATTTGAGGAAACAAGATATTGTAAACGGAAGCCAAAGTCGGGCAAAAGACAAACAAGTTTCACAGAATCGGAATTAGAATGACGATCTAGACTGATATCAAAATCGCCCAGGACAATCAACAGTAAAGAATAAATTGAACGGTTTGATAGTAGATCTTCGAGTTCATATAAAGAGTAGCAATACAGTGGAAATGAACCCGGGCGGTAGATGATTGCAAGTTGAATATGGAAAGAAAATAAAAAGTTGTAGGAGACTAATTCAAATGTAGTACAATGTAAGGGGAAATCAATTTTATCAAGAGATACATAGATTCGAGTGATGGCGACAATTCCACCATGATTAGTACTTGATTTTTTAGTCAATGAAGCGAGCGGAGTCAATAAGAGAAAATTCGAAGAATGTAGGTTAAGGATAACAAGGTCCTCAAAATCAATATGTTAGCATTCAGTGAAACATAATGATCAAGCGATTGTTGGGCAAAAAGATCGAGAATTAGGTCAGTTTTATGAGAATGGAACGGTGTAAAGGATAGCTAAACAGAAAAAGCGTTTGTTTCATTGTTGGTTAGAGAAGAATATGAGGAGAGAATACAGGTCGCAACGGGTTTTTTGGAGTAGTCGCACTGCACGAAAATTTCCATATACATTTTTTATGTTAAGAGATTACTCGTCATTGACTTCACGTCGACGCTTTTCAATACTAGCAGCAGAAAGTTGAGCAATTTTAAAAGATGAGGATGGCACGGGTTTTAACCTTTTAGATATGATAGAAGAGGCTTGGGTGGGGTATCTAAGAACAACTTTTAAAGTGAGGACTCATAAAAATCGGAATCAGAAACGGATTTATTAAGACGGTAGAGAAAGTGTAGAAACATCACTGAATTGGAACCTATCGCAAGAAAGAAATCGTTTACGTGGAAATGAACTAAATAATTAAAAGAGGATATATTAGTACGATAAATGCACCGCTAAGCGATGTGAGAACGACATTGGGAATACTGAAAGCTAGAGGGGCAGATAGAGGATAATCATGTGGCCTTGTCGCAAAGACGGTGCTGGTAATATGCATAATCGGAATATTTCATTGCACAACACTTTATTGGTATACTTTGAACAGAACCGTTCGATACTGACATCGAAGGACGAATTGTCATATCAATAGTTGTTTCTTGTAAACAGACGAAATTAAAACGTATAACATTTGGAATGACTAAATTATTATTCATTTTATCTAAGTATTCTGCATTGGAGAGCGTAATATTCGTAGTTAAGAGTTCATTCCTGCATCTTGTATCATCACAGTTCACGATTTTGGCGGAACAGAATGTAGTATCTCCTACATTTTGGACAACTTTTTTCTTCTACTTAACGCAGCGCCGCAATACCCGCACATAAATTCTTTATCTACAATCGTTTTTTCAGCTGTAGATATATGGCAAATTGTTGTTCAGACATCACATCTTACTTCGTTGCAGCTTACTTGTAAAGTGATATAAATTTGGACGTTTGTGGCTTGTCGAGCTGAATGCTTGCAGTCTTGAAGCTTTACGGCTTATGATATGTGAATGTTCGGTTTATAGTATGTAAATTCAATAATTTAATTACTTGTATCTTATCTGTCCAAAAACTTGACGTCCAGTTAGATTAGCAGAATATAAACATTTGCGATGAGTGATGATTTCTGCAAGCGCAGCAATCAACAAGTTGATTGTAAGTATTTATATTTTTTAATATTTTTTCATAAAAAATATTTCGAGGTTACCCTATTCGGTTTTTAAATGATATGATGTTCATTCGTAGATCAAACCACATCAGTTCATCCACGCCGTTCAACGCTCGAGTTTCGACGTAATCAACTTATTAAAATAAAATACTTAAAGTAATTAAAGCACACTTTAAAAAATATTGCAAGGTAATCGAAATTAATACTGGTATAAACACTATTTCAGTATTAATTCTACAAAAGAATTTTTAGAACAGACAAAAGGAATAAATTTTCAAAATATAAATACATACGATTTTAGTATGCTTTATACAAATCTAGATTTAGTAGATATTAAAGAAGCGTTAGTAAAATTAATTAATCTTATATTCGGAAAAAGATATACATATATATGTTATAATAATTATAACGCATATCTGACAAAAATTAAACCATCAAGTAAATATAAATATCTGAATAAAATTGAATTAATAGAATCCTTAAATATTTTGATAAATCAAAATTATTTAAAAGTAGCGACATCTATATTTAGACAAGTAAAAGATGTTTCAATGGGTGGTAATAGTAGCCCAATTATAGCTGACTTGTTTTGAAGCTTTATAGAATATGAATTTGTTCATAACTGTGTAAAAACTAAATCTAAACAATATAAACCTTTTATAAATGGTGCAACTTTGATTTATGCTTGTCATGCTGTCAATTGTCCATTTGCACATGCATATTTTACATTTAGATCGATGATTATATTATTTTATTGTCGTATATCCCACTTTGATCAGTATACATGGCATTTGGATTATGATATCTCAATTCGATATATGAATAGTACATTTTGACGGATATTTTATTTGATTTGGATCGAGGTCTAAAAATAATAGCCCCAAAGGCACATGAAGATTCAACAAATGACGTCGTTTTAGTATTTACACTCGAACAAAACCAGATTATTTAAAGTTAACTTAAAAATATAAAAAGTGTGGCTGTAAACACATGTGATTTGTTGTTAAACCCCTTTATAATAAATGTATATATGTGGCCTTTTAAAACAACCTGTTCATTTAATAACTATTACGGTGATAAGTGTAAAAAATCCATTACTAAAATTCAAATCAGATGTTTGTCAAATCATACTATCGCTAGAAGAAGAATTACTGAAGCTGAAGCTGAATCAAAGAAAGAAGGAAAATTTTATTTTATATTTCGCTAACCTCTGTAAGTATCTTTAGATGCTTACAGAAGTAATTATTTCTAATCAATTCAAGTAATTCGTAATCCTCTTCAGGTAATTTTTTGAAGATACTAGCAGAGGTTAACGAAATATCAATAAAACATTTTCCTTCTTTCTTTGATCCAGCTCTAATAATTCTTTATGAATATTAGAGCATTATAAACTATTTAAAATCGCTAGAAGAGATAACAAGCTTTGAATATCACAACTTATAATAAAAAGGTTATCTTACCTGGAGGGCCTGAAATTAGGAAAAGATTAGCATTTACGATAGCCATATTTTAACGACAATTTTCTATTTTAAACAATCTAAAAATAGAATTTTAAATTATGACAACAAATTGTTGCTTTGCGACAGTATGGATGTCAAGTCAAATAGATAAAGACGGCATACACAGGCGGACTAAGCTTTTAAATACCAAACCAACCAGAATCAAGTTTGTAAAATTACATAATTTGAAAGATGTTAAATAACATTGTTACTTTAACAAACAGTAAAACATGATAAACGTTAATTAAAAAACCTTAAAATGAAAGTATACCAATTATAACAATTATAAAAGCAAGCATAATTGTTGATATTGCGACCATATGATATATTTTTGGAATACCTGCTTTATATATAGAAACGAAATTTAAAACTTATTAGCAATACTAATTTGTCATCTTTTCATATTTGAAATCAAAGCCATATTTGTGAAATGTTTACGCTTTTTATTTTATTAAATTTATTATTTTTATTTCAATACAACTTTTTTAATCAACACTATCAGGAAAGTATAAACCTGCATAAAAAATGTATAAAAAATGCCAAAATGTATCCTTTTTATATTCATTGTAGAAAGCAATAAATTTGGGAAAAGTGTTTAAACAAATTTTATTTTGATAAAAAATATACATTTTTATTAATCAAATTATCTGAATTGAAAACTACTGGTGTCGTTATATTAATAAGAAAGACTTTTAATAAAACTTTTTTTAATTAACACGATCAGGAAAGTATAAACCTGCATGCTTTTTTGCAACCCTCGCCGGGAAGCTTAACCCGGAATGCGGCTACCACAGACTCCTATCCTACAACTCGGCGTCTCGACCTTAGTCTACTCATCACTACAGGGTGGTATAATCAGTGAGGCCCTGTAGCTAAACAACTTCGACAGTACTTAATCATCAGTAAACCTCTGATAGGAATTCACTAAAAGAATTCTTTCCTAAAAAAATTTCTTTAGTGAATTCACCAAAGGAATTCACTAAACCAGTAGTTTTCAGTTCATATAACCACTATATGTGGAGTTACAAATCTTAACATCTGAGCTATAGCTTTGCTCGTGCTTTGTAGCTAGAGAGCTTTTGCTAGTGCATTGTGATTCAGCTGAATACCAGCGTGTTGCTTGTTTAGCAAACTTAGTAAGCTGATGTAGGAAGGAACGATAGCACACTGCTGTCCAGTGAAGCCACTGCTTACGCGAACCATACCAGATGTAAGGCTGCTCACCGGTGGAGGAGCATGCGCTTAGTGAATTCCTTTCAGAGGTTTACTGATGATTAAGTACTGTCGAAGTTGTGTAGCTACAGGGTCACAGTGACGAGATCACCCTGTAGTGATGAGTATACTAAGGTCGAAACGCCTCATTGTAGACTAGGCGTCTGTGTTATGCGCACTCCGGGTTAAGCTTCCCGACGAAGATTGCAAAAAAGTATGCAGGTTTATACTTTCCTGATAGTGTTGATTAAAAAAGTTGTATTGAAAATTATATAAATTAATAATTCAATAATATAATTAATAATATATAATTTATTATATATTATATAAATTCATAAATTTTTATGAATCTAAAAATTATTTCAATTTTATCAAAGTACTTGAGTACGACCTGCAGTAGATTGTGATATTTATTTAATCATCAGTGCACAATTAAAAACGGTATCAAGTTATTCATAGAAGTTATAAACAGCATTGAGAGAAGAGTTATCTGTTTCATTTGAAATGCTGATTTACTGTTCAGCGTCCTCATTATCTACAGAAAAAAAATTTTCTAAACAATATTTATATTGAAATGGGGATTTACAGTGTAAAATCTTCACTGGAATAAAGATGTCGTCATCGACAGTAAAAATAGTGTTACTATCATATATATTGCTGTCTTGACATTGCATTTTTTAGTTCAGCTGAACAGACACTATTTTTGTAAATCCGTAGATATTCTACATTACATATTATCAATAATTATTGTAGGCACATCAGCAATGGGACGAATTCCAAGATGTTTGTCTAGTGAGATAAGACGATAAACTTTAATTGGGCTCGAATCTGCAACTTTGAATTTCTGTTAGCTACTGGAATTGATAATTGAGCAATACTAACAGCAACTGATTTGAGCATCTTACACTAAGTAAATTCGTCATATTAACGCGTCAATTCGAACAAACTGTACGCTATTTCTGATTATGCTAGCAGAAGTTATCGTAATATAAAAATAAATTAGTGTTTTGATTGATCCTGGGAATTCTAAATTTAAAATATTGATCAAGATCAATTATTTTTGATCACTGTAAATACTACTAAAGCGTTTCGATGATAACTGACTAATGAGAAATGTCAAATAAATGTGCATCTCTTTTAACTCATTTCCGAATGACGTTCCATTTACTTACTAAATAAATAAATAAAGATTTTCTTAATACAAAAAAGTAAAATGAGATACACATCAACCAAGACATTAAAAATCAGACAGTAGTCAATAGAAATCAAGTAATCTTCTTTAACTTCAACTGCACCTAGGAGTCTTCTAGAAAATTCTTCAAGGCCTCAGACCCAGGGGTTCTGAGCCCCAACCAATCCAACAAGCCGCTTTCCGACTGAACCACCCGGGGTCTTTCACCCCCCCCCCGAAGAATACAATCGTCGTGGACTATGCTGGGTAATCGAAAGATGAGGAGCTTAAGAAACCTTAGCCTTTGCTCTGGAGAACATCCTCTCGAAAAGAAGACCAATCCCGAGATAGCCCAGGTACCCTAAAGGCGCACCTGGGTTTTCCCTTTCAATGACATTTGCTGGACCCGTTTCAGGGCCCACCTAGCTTTCTACAGGATACGTTTGAGTCTATCCAGGTCAGCTCCCGCCGACCAGTTCACCGTAACGGTAAACCCTAGGTATTTTACTCGACCTGTGAAGGTGGAAAGTGGCTCAGAGGCAAATATAGAGGAGAGCGCAAATAGTGCTAATCTCTTAAGTTTTTGCTTTGTAGCAGGGGTGCCATGAAAATACAACCACCTGCAATTTGGCGGAGTTTAAAACAAGATTGGATTTGGGTGACTGGTCTTTTAATCTTAAAAAGAAGCGGATGATGCCAGAGACTACGTCTTTACACCTATGTACAGTGAACAGGGCTGTGGTGTCATCAGCGTACACCACTAGACGTCGTTCGCGTTTAAATATTTTGAATAGGTTAATGGAAGCAGCAAGATACAAGATTGGAGAAAGTGGGGATCCTTGAGGCACACCCGTAATAGGGTAGAACTGACGCGCATCAGGGTCGTCTTTATAGTAAAATCGCTTGGTGTACAGCAGGATCTCCACCCTGTTCACAATTCTCGAAGGTTAACCGAGGGACCTGCCGAGGGACCTGAGAGAAGAGATCACAAAAGGAATGGAGTTGCGGTCAAATGTAGCAGAAAAGTCAAGGAAAACAGTCACAATTAGACGATGACTATTATCCCGACAAAACTGGTCCACCTTACCAACTGCTGAATGGACCGAGCGACCTTTGACGACCCCATGAAAACCTGGAGGGATCAAATTACGCCTAATTAAATGGTTGCAGATGTTACGCGCAAGCGCTTTTTCGTAAATCAATACGAGGGCATTTTGAATCGAAATGGTTCGTATATCTTTAGGGCATGAGCAATATTTTACCTTATGAATAAAACACGCTTACTAATATTGATGCCTGCTACATCGGATGGGGAGGCTAGAAGCATTGTGACGGCCACCTATCTTCTCTGATCGGCTGTCAAAAGCTGACAGACTCGAGAAGAAAGTGGAGCGACGGATTTGGAGGTGGCGGGAAAAGGACCCCAAGAGTTGAAAAAATCAGTAACAGATAGATCCTACTCCTGAAGTTACACCAAGGTGGGATTGGTTGAGGTGATTGCGTGGGTCCAAGTTGTGTAGGGCTAGTGACTCCTCTAAAACATTTTCAAGGCCTATACTACGATTCAACCCAAAAATGCGACCTTTATAGGTTGTCGAAAGCAATGCTGTAGCTTTCGAAGAGAGGTAGGAATTAAATTCGGTTAAACTCTCATTTCCAATTTGAGGGAGGCATTGGATAGCTGTCCGGAAGAAAGCCACTCTAATCGGGTCAAAGTGGAATCTCCTCCGAAGCAGCGTATCCTCCTCTATCCGATAACGAATTAGGTCATGAGAGGTGGACAGTTGTTAACGCGACTGCTCCGTACAGAGGGGTTTAAACAATCACCTCGAGTGAAGCAGTAAAATGTCGGGGATATAATTTGTAGATGTGCAGTGAAAGGTAGGGGAGGGTGGTTTGTGAATAAGGTAACCGTTCCTAGCTCTGTGAAGTGCTGCGTTGATCCAATGACCAGTTTTGTCGTTGAAGACCCCAAATATCATGTCATAGCCGCTGTCAATAATACTATCCAGGAGGTCACAGTTCTTATGAATCTCTCCTGGATGGATATAGATATTAGCTAGACTAAGGCGTTTACCGTTCTTACTGAGTGAAATTACCAAACAAGACAGTGTTGAACACAAGTAATTTAGTAGGAGGAAGGACCTTAAGGAGCACTTAACTAAGGTCAAGAGTCCTTGAGATGAAGAGGAGTGAGGTGGGGTTATGTACGGAGTATAGTGGGAACAAATATGCTTAGGAGTAAATCGAGTAATGTTCTGGGGGAAACGGATGGACGGCGTTTCCTGAAGGACTATAACATCTGCATCTCTACCAGATAAAAGTCTAAGGGCAGAAGCACCTCCCGAATTCCACTGAAGGATATTCAGTGAAAAAGGCTCACGAGTACTCTGCATTGTGATAAATTAGTTGGATTGGGGGATTGCCTCCTTAGACAGAGCTAGGTGCATGAAGGTTTCCCTTCCCGCCACCAGCTCCGTCCAGGATAGGTACTTGCCACTGGGCAGCATCTTAATTTCCCCGTTTTTGTTTATCCCTCAGTAGTTTTCCAAACTTTAAAGGGGGATGGGGCTGGCCGAAGCCACCCTTTTCTTTGAAGCAGGAACTACCGAATGTACCGGAACCGATGGTGCCGATAGGAGGGTTGCGAGTAATGTCTTTACTCGGAAATTGGATATTTTAAACTATCTTGTTAGAGCCTCTAGGTCATCATCTAGGTGGGCCGGAAGATTAGAAATCTTCACCGACCCCTGGATTGGCTTTTGTTCGAAATTGCCAAATTCTGTAAGATCAGTATCAAAACATTTTGCGTAGTTTTCCAGAAGATCCGGTGAAGAAAATGAAATTTTTATTTCAGAGTCGCTGAATCGCACCGTATTAAAAATGACTCTATTTTTGAATTATGGTGTATACTTTCTAAGAAATTTGTTAAACATCATGTGACTCTCAACGGGCTTTATTAACTTAATTATCCCCAAATTCGATAGTTTGGGAATAGGGGAAGTAATTCCCCATCCTCAGCATCAAAACAAACGTTACTAACCTTCATATCGTCCTTACTGGCGTTAGAATATACCTGTTTCTGTTATTTTCCAGGAGATTCTCCCATATTCTGTGTTGAAAAACTGCTTAAATTGCAAACGGTTGGTTCAGTCGGAAAACGGCGTGTTAGATTGGCTGGAGGGCTCAGATCCCCTGGACCTGAGGACATAAAGACAGAAGAAGACAAAGACGCAATAGAGACTTCATTGACGACCGACAGTCTCTATTTATGTTTTCTTGTTCTGCATATGTTCTAACGCTTTTTTAGTAATTGTATAGTTATTAATAAAATTCTTACTTGCTATAAAATGACGAAACCAAACAATCTTCAACTTAAATATGTTTATTTGTAAATTCTTTAATATGTATAGTTTAATTTAAGTTATTTATGCATATTGCATTTGCAATCCGATTAATTTCATTGTGTTCAAGTTAGTTTTTTTTAATTTCAATTAATTAAACTTTAATAAAATTTCTAAGTATATTTGTTCGAGAACATTATCATCTTCAGAGAAATGGTTTTGCATTCATGCAATAGTTAGCAATCATGTATTGCTAACCATTGTTTAAACAACTACATTTATCTAGATGTAATTACCAAACCACATTAATAAACGTTTTATTAACTCGAGATATAAAAGTCACCTACAAGCAGAAAGCCATTATGATTCGCTGAGTCTCTACAGAATGAGAAGCTCACTGTTAGATGACTTATATCATATTCATATTTCAAAGAACATGCTAATCAACATCAACTAAATTCGCAAGTAATCACAACAACCTTCATTATTAGTGTATCTTCCATCCCGTCCGGTGTCCCTCAAGGCTCCGTATTAGGCCCTTTGATTTTCTCTCTTCTTCTCGGTGATTTGTCTTCTATTTCTCATACATTTGACTTCCATGTTATGCAATATGCTGATGACATTCTCATCTATGCTCATGCACCTGCTTAACGAATTGATGATCTTAATGTTCCTGTTCCAACTGTCTTGTCTCAATTTTCAATCATCTTTCTTCTCCTCGTCTTACTCTGAATCATAATAAATCCAAAATTATGTGGATCCGTCCTCGACGCCCCAGCTTAGAATTCCCCTCCGTATCATTAAATTCTATAATTCTTCCTATCGTTGACATTCTCGTTTTCTTAGGCTTCTATTCCAACAACCGACGTTCACTTAAACCTTTCGTTAGAGATAAAGTACGCTCATCTACCTTGATTCTCAGCAACCTCCGTCAAATTCGTAGATTAATCGATCTCCCTTCTTGTATGACTCTCATATCTTCTCTCTTATTCTCAAGACTTGATTACTGTCTTAGTCTATTTTGCAACTCACCTAAATTCACTCTTCTTCCACTACAACGCAACGTAAACGAGGCAGTTCGAATACTTCTCCGTCTTCGTCGGTTTGATCATACATCTCACCATTTTGTTTTTCTCGATTTGCCTACCATTTATTCTCGTGTTTAAATTCGTCTTCTTCTCATTGCTTTCCGCCTTGTAACTTTTCCTACTCCTTCATTTCTCAACCTTTATGTTCTCGACAATTCTCGTCCTGATTACTGTTATTTGCGTTTCCGTAATTCCCTTCGTTGCATGTACTAAACTACTCTACCCATTTTGGCTTCCGATCCTTCCTTGTGACTGATCCTCTCTCGTGGAATCATCTGCCCATTCATATGTTCCAATCAATCTCAATGCAGTGTTTCAAACGCCTAATCCGGTCTCATTTAAACAATTTAAGAAATTTTATCTATGTGACGTTTTGATGTGCTTTTTAATTAGTGGACTTGTAAGCGTGAAGTTGGCACGCATTCGCCACTTTAAATGAATTATTATATTATATATTACAAACATGTCCTATTGAGAGACTCGTCATGGATTTTAAAGGACCAATTCCGTCAATATCAAAAAGCAAATATCTTTTTGTAGTAATAGACGAGTACTCACGTTCTCCGTTTGCATTCGCTTGCAAGGACATGACAGCCAAGACCACGAGTGAAAAGTTATTGGAGATATTCGCAATTTTTGGAATTTCATCATACGTACATTCAGACAGGGGGCCGTGCTTTATTTCTGCTCAACTAAAAGAATTTTTACGCAGCCTTTCGGTACCAATGAGTATCGCAAATTCATACCATCCGAAGGGAAATGACCAGTGTGAACGCTATAACGGCATTATGGAAATCAATCGAAATGAACTTGCACACCAAGCAATTACCGATAGTCTATTGGGAAAAATCGTTGCAAGGAGCACTACAAACTACATATGCCTTATTGTCTACAGCTACAAACTCGACACTGCATAAAAGGTTTCAGGATTTTCAAGAAAGGCATTATGTCAATCGAGCATTCCTCCATGTCTACCGATAGGGACATCTGTGTTCGTTAAAAGGCATAATCAAGGTTCTAAATTCGAGAATAAGTATGAACACGCAATAATACTGCAAAATAATCAGTTCAGCGCATACGTTCAGTATCAGAGTGGACATCGGGGAAGAGTGTCGATCACAGATGTACCCACAGACAGGTGTCGTTGGAATCAAAAACGAATAACTGGTCGACATGATTACACAATTAATTAAGAACCAGGGACAGAATGGAAAACGACGTCGAAGGTGATGTCACGGAAGAAAATCAATCAAGCCGACTCAATTGCGTTAGAAGACCACCATACATTTTTGCAGCAAAAATCATTTTATAAACCAAATGCATGCAATCCAAATGATTTAGCGATATTTCCACTTAGATCTTTTAAATAATATTCCAGTACTTATAAATACAAATTCCTTAAGTTTTCCTCTGTATAATGTAAATATCCAATTATGTATTATTAATTTAATCATCTTTTCGGTGACGCTGAAAAAATGCAAAGACGAGTTTTAACCAAAAATTAAAACTTTTGGGTGAACATTTCCTTTTATTAGAAAATGATTGCAATCTTTTCATTTGAACCGTTTCTGTTATAGGTTAGATTTAAACTACTTATTTGGAAATAAATTAAAAGCCAACTTAAGGTTTTCATATAGATCAAGAGCATATGGTGTCCGAGAAGAAAAGGAAGTCGGTGAGGATAAAATTGGGTAGAATTTGTTCGATAAAATTAGAATAATAAAATAGGTGAATGAAAGAAAGTAATAAATTTTAATCGAATAAATGGTGAAAAAATCTACGAAGGCGTTGTCGAAACGATCTCGTAAGTTGTCAAAACGGTCAGCGTAATTTAAAAGCTCTGATTAGCCAGTTCAATACGATAATCAAGAAGCTTGCGAAAGTCCTGAATGCATTATGGATAAAATTAGCATCCCAACCGATTGTTCCCAAGCAATGCTCACTGAACATATTTATTGCAATTTTCGTGCACAAAATACATTACTGACGCGAAAAAACAATTTGTAACTTGAATTCTCAACTGATGAAGCTGATGGAATGGGTACGCTCAAGTGACATGAATAGATCTCCTAAAAACCAAATATAAAAAATCGATAAATTCCCACTCCTTACAACAAGTTTTCCAGCAGACATTTGCTAAAACTGATACTTTGATTACTGAAGAAGAAATAGATGGCTTGACACCGAGAAATTATAATCTGCAGATACAGCGATATCAGGTGGTGCAGTTCATATCATTGAATTTACCAATACATAAGTGTAACACGATTAAAAATTCATAGTCAATCAACTCCTGTTGATCGACTATTCGTTCATCGATGACAAACTCTGAACCCAAATATCTCCTAACGACAATGTCAATTCGTCGATGACAGAGAAACTCTTAACATCCACGAGGTCCGTTTGTAGAATACAAAGAAACTGGCATCTATATTTAGTTCCAATAAACCTGTAATCTGAAAATCTCCGATTAGATGATTGAAAAAATGAAAAAGGTGAAAAAAGCTTGCCATACTTACATATAACGAGTTGTGTGAGACTCATGATTATCACAGAGTCAACATTTCATGATTTTCAAGAAAGAGTGAATCACAATATATAGTATTCGGGAGGTATTTGCATCAATGTTTAGCATTGAAGAATTTTATATCATAAATAAAATATACCAAATCGCTCTTCATAATAGGTAAGATATCCCTGGAGACTCCTAGATTTGTAAAGATTGTTTTAGGTTCAGAAAATCAGATGAACGAAATTATTTGACGAAAATTTTGACTCGAGAAAAAAACTTTGAAAATACGTAGAGAAATGTTAATTAATGAGAGGTTACGTTTGTTTAAAAAAATTTGGTTTCTGATAAACATACATTCCAGATTATTCCTGTCAGTTCCAGATTATTCCTGTCAGTTCCAGATTATTCCTGTCAGTTCCAGATTATTCCTGTCAGTTCCAGATTATTCCTGTCAGTTCCAGATTATTCCTGTCAGTTCCGCTCGCTACGCTCGCGGATTGAGCTCAATCTATCGATAAAAGGTCATGCCTAAAAAAGCGCGATCTCAGATCCCTGTTCCTGATCAACAATCTTCCACATCTAAATGCAATGATGGTTATACCAGCTTTGAAGTTGGATGCGATTCCAAAGATTGCGATGTATGGACACTTGTTCGTGTTAAAATATCCGACCACTCAGTGTATAAACTTAAACATTTCACTTGCGGTTTTTGTACATCAGTACGACTACTACAGTTATCCTGCTCATCTACTCCTGTATCACACACTACCACTCAGACCAATGCTGTTTTAGATGTTTCCCTCGCATCAACACCTGACTTCGCATCATATAATCCCATTATTGAACCTACTCTCTCACACACTCCTCGTTCAACTACGTACCAAACTTCCATTAATCTTTCTCATTCTAACAATGCTAACGGCAAAGCTTTTCATCTCGTACCTCCTCTTTCCTATTCCTCCCCCAATCTAAATAAATCTCAAACTTCTTTATTCTCCTCACGAACTCCTTACTCGACCCCCCCCTGTATCACCTCTCAATAATTTACACCCTTCCATCAAAATCATTTCCAGTAACATTTCCGATCAACTAATTCAACACTCCATTCCTGTCACTCATGCCCCAACCTATTTTAATTCTCCTTACTCTACCTCCCACGTAACACTTCCCAATAAGTTACATCCTTCATTTAAAATCATATCCAGTCACATCTCTGATCAACCGATTCAACACCCCGCTCCTGTCACACTTGCTCCAACCAATATTAATTCTTTATCAAGCACCCCTGTCATTTCCACTTCTATCTGCTCATCTACCTCGACTCCAACCAGCTCTGTCCGTCCACCACTTCCACGAAATCGTTTTCCTTCGCGCGATCGCTGTATAATCATATCAAACTTAAAGCTTTCCGAATCTGCTTCTCCACAATCTCGCCTCGATGATGATGTATCTGCTTTCAGGTCTATCCTAGCAACCATTCTTCCTGATGATAACCCATCACTCTTCAATAATATCGCTCCTGTATCCTTTATTCGTTTAAACAAATCCACTAAATCAAATCATCTCAGTCCTCCACTCTTAAAAATCGTTTTCCGACATAGTTCACATGCCTCTTCGGTACTCTCCCAACGTTTTAAACTTCTTACCACTTCATCTACTTGCCGTATCTTTCCTGACCGCTCCCCTTCTGATATTGCCCAGCTCAATTTAGCTCGCATTGAAAAACATCGACGTGAAACAAACGGCGAGTCATCCTTATCTATACGTAAAATCAACGGAAATTTTCACGTTCTTCACACAAGGCCAAAAATTCGATGGCGTCCCATCTCTCCCCCTTGTCTTCTTCGCTAGTCGATCTCGCTCCTAAGCATACTTTTCGTCTTAGTCTATTCAATACTCGCTCCATTCTTCATAAAGCTGATATGCTTCTCGATATCTTCGATCAATTATCTATCGATATTCTCTGCATTACCGAATCCTGGCACACTGACTCCAACGATCTTGCTATTCGTCGTCTATGTCGCTCTTGTTGTTCTCTAGTTGAATCAGCTCGTCAAATTACATCTCATACATCTACTGCGTCTAACCATGGCGGTATTGTTGCCATTGCTCGTCACCCAATGTCTTTACGTAAAATCAACGTTAACATCCGTTACACCTCGTTCGAATTACTCATATGCAGATTATCAACGCCTTTCCCTCTGGAACTTGTGATTGTATACCGTCCAGGTTCAGTTGCCCCATCACGTATCTTCTTTAACGACCTTGCAGATCTAATGTCTCACTGTTCATTGTCTTATACTCCTTCTTTTGTTCTCGGTGACTTTAACATTCGTCTTGATCGCCCGTCTGACTCTGACTCTATCACTTTAACTAATCTTTTTTCTGATTTTAACTATAAATTACTTTCAACAAGCCCAACTCATATTCTCGGCGGTGCTCTCGACATCATTGCTGTTCCTAACTGCTTCAATGACTATACCTCCTTGTCAATTACTGATCCTGGTTTGTCCGATCATTTCCTTGTCACTCTTACTCTTACTCGTCCCCATCCTCCTTCTCCGCCTTTACCATTATCTACACCAAGTCGACCCTGGAAGCTTCTCGATATCCCTATTCTCTGCACAGCCTTACTCAATTCTTCACTCTTTTCACTTCCTCTTAACTATCTCTCTCCCGATGATCTCTGCATTCTGTTTGATTCTGAACTTACGTCGATCCTCAATAACCTTCTACCTAGTCGACTTCGACGTTCCCAGCGCTTGCGCCATGCTCCCTGGTTCGATTCTGACTGTAGTCTTTCTAAGCGTCGACTCCGTCACTCTTTTCGTATGTATAAACGCTTTCTTAAACGTTCACCCAACTCACTCCCTCCAAATCTTCGTGATTCCTACTTTTCTCAACGCCGTTCACATCTCATTCTTATACGTACTAAACGTACTCTCTTTTGGCGAAATCAACTCGAGTCATCTTCCAACTCGAAATCTCATTGGAAAATCTTAAACTCAATTCTTTCACGATCATCTACCCCTTGTAATATAAATCCTGATGAATTTTCTTCTTATCTACAAACTAAGCTATCTAATTTACTTTCCCTACTACCCATAGCCCCCTTGTACCCACTCTTATCTTTAAATACTTCCCTCCCAGAACTATTCCACCTTCTTCCCGTTTCGTCTGATGAAGTTTCTTCGGTTCTGCTGTCATTACCTAATAAAACCTCTCCTTCTGACCCAATTCCCACTCACTTACTTAAAAATATCTGCACTTTTATCTTACCCTTCCTAACCACATTGTTCAACTCGTCCATCCGTAGCTGTACATTTCCTTCCATCTGGAAATGCGCCACTGTTCGTCCTATCATCAAAAAGCAATCTCTCGACTCTTCACTACCATCTTCGTACCGTCCAATCTCACTTCTCCCAACCCTCTCTAAACTCCTTGAGCGTCTCGTTCTTAAGCAAGTTAATACATATCTCTATTCCTCTAACTTATTTCCTCCCTTCCAAGCCGCTTTTCGCTCTAATTACTCTACCGAAATTGCATGTCTTAAAGTTTATAACGACTTACTCATATCGCGCGATCATAAATTATGTAGTGTCATAGTTTCTCTTGATCTATCGTCTGCTTTTGACATCGTCGATCACTCGATTCTTCTCCATCGCCTTCGTCATGATTATGGCTTCTCTTTACCCACTGTATCATGGTTTTCTTCATATCTATCAAACCGTACATTTCGCGTATATTCTAACTCTTCTCTCTCCCATCCTTCGTCCATTCCGTCCGGTGTTCCGCAAGGCTCCGTATTAGGCCCTATACTTTTCTCTCTTCTTCTTGGTGATTTGTCTTCGATTTCTCATAAATTTAACTTCCATGTTATGCAATATGCTGATGACATTCTCATCTATGCTCATGCACCTGTTTATCGTATTCGCGATCTTAGTGTTTCTGCTTCCGACTGTCTTGTCTCAATTTCCAATCATCTTTCTTCCCTTCGCCTTTCTCTGAATCCTGATAAATCCAAAATTATGTGGATCCTACCTCGACGCCTCGGCTTCGAACCTCCCTCCGTATCATTAAATTCTACAATTCTTCCTATCGTTGATAATCTCGTTTTCCTAGGCTTCCATTTTGACAACCGACTTTCACTTAAACCTTTCGTTAGAGATAAAGTACGCTCATCTACCTTGATACTCCGCAACCTCCGTCAAGTTCGTAGATTGATCGATTTCCCTTCTTGTATGACTCTCATATCATCTCTCCTTTTTTCTAGACTCGATTATTGTCTTAGTCTATTTTCCAACTCACCTAAATCCACTCTTCTTCCCCTACAACGCATCGTCAACGCAGCTGTCCGAATTCTCCTCCGTCTTCGTCGTTTTGATCACACATCCTACCATCTTGCTTCTCTCGATTTGCCTACAATTTATTGTCGTGTTCAAATTCGTCTTCTTATCGTTGCTTTCCGCCTTGTAACTTTTCATACCCCTTCATTTCTCAACCTTCCTTTTCTTGATAATTCTCGTCCTGTTTACTGCTCCTTGCGTTCCTGTAATTCCCTTCTTTTACATGTCCCAAACTACTCTACCTCCTTTGGACTCCGCTCCTTCCTGGTGGCTGCTCCTCTATCGTGGAATCATCTGCCCATTCATATACGCCAATCAACTTCCCTGCAGTGCTTCAAACGACAAATCCGATCCCATCTGAACAATTTAACTGCTTGACTTTCTCATTTTTGTTTGTGGACTTGTAAGCGTACAGCTTGTACGCATTTGCCACATTAAATAAATTTGTATTATTAT